>ML820240.1:47840-77437 GCA_009831015.1 Picea engelmannii
CAAATGCAAGGATGCCCCCAATCTAATATAAAGCAAGAAATTAAATCTTTTTGTTTCAAAATTTTCACTAAAAGCAATAATGAACTTTCTTAAAACAAAGAAACCCAAACTAAAAGTTTTCTTTTAAAGCGAACTATTCAGAAAAAAACTGATCTTTCCCTAAACAATTCTAAAGAAAACGCACACTTTGTAATCGAAAGACACTCAAAGCAAGAGACTAATCCTTCAAAACCAAACAAAGCAAAGATGGTTAAAAGCAACTCAAAGAATGTCAAGAAGACTGTAAACAGATCAATATAGGCTCCAAAAGTTCAATCCAACTGATCAAAGCAAAATTGGGCATCAAAAGATAACAAGACCCAATCCAAAAAAAAATTTACAAACAAGTTTGCAAGCCAACAGTATATTACAGTGCGAAAATCAACAGTTTTCGCTGGCTAGCAATGGGTAGGGTGCGAAAATGTTGCACTGGTTTAAACAGTGAGGTGCGAAAATCAAAGGTTTTCGCAGGCCATATATAGGTACAATGCGGGAACGTCTGTAAACAAAAGGAATTTGGAAAAAGGACAAAGAGTATAAGTGAACTTTCAGATCCAAAGAGTCTGGATGGATCTCCCATGGACTCAGAAACTAGAAAACAAGAAATCAAAGCAAGGGAAATTAGACTAACTAGGAAACAATCTGTTCCCCACTGGAGTCGCCAATTTTGTTATTGGATAAATCGGTAGGTGTAGACACTAATTGATCTCCCTAGATCCACCTAGATCTAGAACAAAACACACCAGAACATGACGCTTTCCTTAAGTTTTAGATATTGAATTTACTAACTAAATAGGGATAGGTGACATATCGTTTAAATGTCGCTTCCTCTCACCATCGCCATCCTAGCTCCGTTCCAACACTCATACAATGATGATCCTACAAAAGAACGCAACCAACCAAAGTGATAGTAATAGCATAAACTCAATATAAACCTATGTATGTGATCAAGGAATCATACAATAAAACACAACAAGTTTTATAGGAAAGAATTATATTACTGTATCATATTAAATGTGAAAGAGAGATTACAACCATGGCCTTGATGTTGTAAGGTCACTTCCAACTGTCCTTCATTCCCCACACACTTCCACTCCAAGAATTCTGAGAGCATAGATCTGATAATATTCACAATCTATCTTGACAAAATGGCTCATCTAGCCAAGCTAACAATCTCCAAAGCTCAATCCAATCCAGATCAAAAATCAAAAGCTAACTTTCTCCATGAGAGCTCCTCTCCTTTTATAAGTTGAAGAGGATAAGGTGAGGAGGTTAGGATGATCCCACTAAATTATGAAAGCGAGTAAGATCCAAACCATTCGGATGCCACCTCACCATGGAAGTTTCTTCTTCTAGAAGCATCGAGAAGATGCTCATTTTTCCCACGTATGATCATTTTCTCACCATGCCTATATAGCAACCTACGAACACTTCGCGTCCTAGCTATGGTGCAGCCTGCAAAAATCAGGCATTTTCGCACCTTGCCTATATAGCAACCTCCAAACATCCTCTTTAATAGGGTTTTTACAAAGGAAAATGTAACTTCTTTTCTCAGGAAAAGTTCTTCTCCCTTATTTCTTCAGGAACTCAGGCCACTGACCCCTCTGAAGGAAACAGATAGGTTTACATCATTAACGATCATAGGGATGATGAAAATAATGTGTAACACGAGTATTTCCTGTGCCAAAAACACAGCACCGTGCACATTCTGCAATTCGTGGCGAATAGTCGAATAGTTAGGGGACTCAACAACTTTTCTGGTGGAGGTAGTGATCGCGTGGCCCATGTGGCAAAGTGTCGACCGCAAAAGTAGCACCTAACTGGCCTAACCATTGGTACCTCCACGTGTAAGGGTCATATGGTGGAGGGTGGTGTGACCATGGGCTAACCATTTGAAACCCCTACGCCTGCATGTGTTGGACATATGGCATGTGACTTTGGTGTAGTGACCGCGGGCTGGGGCTAAGCCCTGGCCCAGACTCTGCCCGAAATAGCAATTAAATAAACTTAAATATTTATTTAATGGTATATGGTTAAGATTCAAATGGCAGGTGGGTTGGTAGCCCGGCCTATGCAAACACGTTGCCACTCTCAGAGTTTGTGGGTTCGACCCCCACAGACTCCAACCAAAATTTTACACCACGTGGCAACCCATGTCCGGGCCACGTGGCACCATGCAATTGGTCCACGAACACACCATGTGTCAAAAATGGATAGGTCCACCTCATATGCCAATCACCTTACCAAGTCAACACTTCTGCCCAATCAACAATCCATGTCACCCTGCCACATAAAATGTATGGTCATATGAACTGTACGGTCAGCTGCCACGTGGCCTGTATGGACTGTACAACCAGCAAATTTTTCGCCTATTTGAGTAAATGGACAGAACGTGATTTCTCTCACATACGATGTATGTTCGAACTCATTCAAGTTGTGTTGGGATCATGAGGAGTAGGCCTATGCACGAGTGTGTTTTCAAACGATTCCGAGCACTTTGATTTTTGAGCATATTTGATCCCCTGGATCACTCCTCCCCATTGGGAAACTTTTGGACCTCCAAAATACTACTTTCAGTCTATCTAAAGATGAGGGTACAATTCCCTCACCTTTCCAACCTCAATCCATCTAGCTTCGATTGGATTTGTGCCTTTAAGACCAACACGAAGGTATTCCACATTCCCTCATTTTGAAGTTCTCATCCTCTTGTCAAGGATTGTATCCTCATGCAGTTATGAAAGATATTTTGGCAAGAAATCATCTATGGAAGGAATCTGAACATGCTCTCCTTGATCATCAATCAAAGGAGGCTCATACAATCTCAAATTCTCAACATTAACAACTGCATACATTTGCATATAAGGAGGCAAATCCAAACGGAAGGCATTGTTACCAATCTTTTCAAGAATCTTGAAAGGTCCATATCTAATTGGTTTCGGTTTTTTACCTTCTCCTTTAAGCCTCTCTTTGATAATGTAAAGCCAAACTTCATCTCCAAATTGGAAACTGTGATCAACATGATGCTTGCCATGTCTTGTCTTGTACTTGGCTTGGATCTTTTCCAACTGTTCTTGTACCATTTGATGCACCAATTGGATTTGTTCAATGAACTTCTCTGCTCTATCAATGTCATAATGACCATCAATAGCAACATCTTTATCAAAGATAAAATCTAAAGGAGATTTTGGCAAATAACCAAAACATGCCTCAAATGGAGATGTTTGAGTCGAAGAGTGCTTAGCCCGATTGTAAGCATGTTGAATTTAGTGTAGGTGCTCATCCCAAAGCTTAGGATACTTGCTACAATAACCACGAAGAATATGCACTATTGTTCTATTCACCACTTATGTTTGACCATCCCTTTGTGGATGAAATGTTGTGCTCTTTTTCAGCTTGGTGTCCATGAGTGCTCGTAAGCTTGACCAAAAGTTCCCAATAAATCAAGAATCTCGATCTGAAATAATGGATTTGGGCAACCCAAAATGAACATAAACATGTTGAAATAACATTTGTGTCATTTTTTCAACTATAGCTTGCTTCTTACAAGGCATCAAAATACACATTTTGTTGAAACAGTCGACCACAACATAAAAATAATTGTGATTTTTTTTAGGCATAGGTAGACCTCCTACGAAGTCCATGGAAATGCTTTCCCAAGGATGAGAAGGAACTGGAAGTGGAGTATGCAAACCCAACTTTCTATTGCTAGGATTACTTGTATCACATAAAGAACATCCTCTTACATATCTTGAAACACTTTCATTCATTTTAGGCCAATAACAATACCTTTGCAAATTCACCATTGTCTTGCCTACACCAAAGTGGCCAGCAATAAGATAAGAATGTGCATCCCTTATGATGTTGACTCTTTCACCCTATGGAATACATAGCTTGCCGAGATGATATAAAAGCTTATAATGCACATGGTAATCCAATTCCTCAACTTGGTTAGAATGACACAAAGTTGAATAAACCTCTTTATAATTAGCAACTAAACCATATTGTTCAACATAGCTCTCATGCATAGTAGAATTTTGCTTAAGAATAACTGAAGCACTAACAATAGGCCTAGAAAGCATATCAACAACTCTGTTATAAATGTCTTTCTTATACCTTGTGACCAAGTGGAATTGTTGTAGAAAACCCATCCATCTGAAGTGCATTTCTTGTTGTATCTTTGTTTGTGATTGTAAGTATTGCAATGATTGATGATCTATGTGAATGATAGTTTCTTTTCCCAACAAATAATGTTTCCATTTTTTCACACTCTGCACCAATGCATACAACTCCTTATCATAAGTAGGATAGTTAATCACAACACCATTAAAAGTTTCAGAATGAAAACAAATCGGCTTACCATGTTGCAACAAGATTGATCCCATTGCATAATTGCTTGCATCTGTTTGGATCTCAAATGGTTGTCTCAAATTAGGAAGTGCAAGAACTGGAGTTGAACTAATCTTCTCCTTCAATGCATCAAAATATTTTTGGTGCTTTCCTCCTCATTGGAAAAATTGCTTGATGCTTGTCACGGCATGTAATGGAGTTGCAATTGAAGAGAAGATAGCAATAAACTTTCTCCAATATTGGGTTGCTCCCAAAAAGTTTCTTACCTCTGTCACATTGTTGGGCTTGGACCAATCCAAAATGACTTTGACCTTGGAAGGATCAATTTTCAGTTCTCCTCCTCCAACAATATGTCCCAAGTAAACAAGTGAGGTCTTTCCAAACTCACATTTAGACATCTTCAAAAACAAATTTTCTTTCTTCAAGACATCCAAAACTTTCTTTACAATCATAACATGCTCTTCACGAGATTTGTTAAATATCAAAATTCCATCCAAGTAGACAATCACACAATCATCAAGAAAAGGCCTTAAAACATCATTCATGACTCTCATGAATGTAGCAGGAGCATTACAAAGCCCAAATGGCATTACCATCCACTCAAACAAACCTTGCTTTGTTTTGAAAGTTGTCTTCCATGTGTCTCCTTCAACAATCCTAATATGATGATATCCACTTCTCAAATCCAACTGAGTAAAATACTTAGCATCTTTCAATTGATCAAGCAAATCATCAATTCTAGGAAGAGGATAACGATTCTTTATCGTAATCTTGTTCAAGGCTCTAAAATCTACACACATGCGTCATGTACCATCTTTCTTTGGCACTAAAACAATTGGTGACCCACATGGCGATGTGCTTGGTATTATGACCCCTTTGTCAAGCAACTCTTGGATTTGTTTTTTAATTTCAACACTCTCCATGACTGACATCCTGTACATACCAATGTTTGGAAAAGGACAATCTTGTTGCAATTGTATTTCATGTTGGATACCCCTTTTTGGAGGCAATCCTTTTGGTTCTTGAAACATCTCATCATATTGGTTAAAAACCTCATATAAATCGGATTTCAACTTTGCATCACAACCTTGGAAAGCTTCTTTTTCAACATTGTCTTTGGGTTTGATCATCAAGAGGACAAAGTTCTTACTAGCATTGACTAATCTCTTCATTTGTCTAACATTTACAAGTGACAAATTCAACTTCTTTGTATGTTCTTTAACAATGTACTCAACTCCATTTTTAAACAAATGATATTTGTTCTCATGACGATGAAATATGGCTCTCCTATCATATAAATATGGGCTTCCCAACACAATGCCACAAATATCCAATGAAATAACATCAAGCTCTACCTTATCTATAAAATTTGCAGTGATGGCAAATCTAAGTTTACACCTTCTTATCACATGCAATTTGGCATTGCCACATATCCATCCTAGAGGTTATGGTTTAGGATGTGGAGTAGTTTCCAATTTTAATTTCTTGACAGTGTCTTCAGATATGAGGTTTTCTTGAGATCCAATATCAAAAAGAGTATCTATCTTGGCATGCTTGGAAATAACCCTTATGTGGAAAAGCTCTATTCTTTCTTTTTCATGTTGAGTTTCATTGAGGCTACTACTACTTGAAGAACTAGAAATCGCAATAGAATCCTTACCTTGATAACCCATGGTTGTAATTTTTGTTTCATCTCCCGAATCAGAACCTAAATCATGTTGTGTAGTTGCGACAGTCTTTGGTTTTCCTTTGTTGTTGAACTTTTTGGGTCTCTTTTCAGGATGAAGTTTCCAACAATGGTCTTCATCGTGGCCATCTTTTGAATGGTGTTTACATGTGAGTTTTTCTCCCTCTTTCCTGATGGAAGCATTCTTTCTCCCATTTCCCTTGAACTTCTTATTTCTTTTGTCTCCATGAACAAAAGGTTTCTTATTGCCCTCTTGAGGTTCATTCCTCCCTCTTGCTTCCAAATGATTTGCATGTACACAAACTTCATCTAGACTTGTAGGGTTAAACATAAGTATCGTGTGCCTCAAGTAGCTATGTAATCCTCCGATATATTTGAGTACAGTTTCTCGAGAAGATAAATATATACCCAAAATCAAAGCTCTTCTTCTAAATTCTTGAGTGTAGCTTTGCACACTTTTCCCTTTAGATTGTCTAAAGTTTTGCCAATCCATAATAGCTTTCTGCATGTATGCTAATGGATAAAATTGTCTTTTAAGTGCAACAATAAAATCATTCCAAGAGGATAAAACTTTACCATGTTTCTTTGTGTCCTCTTGAGTTTTGGCTTCCCACCAAATGAGTGTTGCACTTTCCAATCTAAGAGAAGCAAGTTGAATCTTAGTTTCATCATCTTTGATTCTGTGTATCCTACAATACACTTCAATCTGATGAATCTAGTTATCCAATTTCTCAGCATTTACCTCTCCATTGTACATAGGCAATTCAAACTTAATATCAAGCTTAAGCAAAGGAGTTTGTAGAGGAATTTTACCATGTTCCTTTGGAGAATTTGGAGGTGGTTGTGAAATGGTAGAAGAGGTGGGAGATGGAGGTGAAGGAAGTGGATTTTCACCATTCCCTCCATTTCCTTTTGGAATTTTATCACCACTATCTTCATTACCCTTTGGAGGATTTGAGCTTTCACCTTTAAACCTTGCATTTATTTCTTCAAATAAAACTTTCACCATTTCAGTCATATCATAGAAACCTTTTTTGAAAGTTTCATCCTCTGAAGTAAGAGTTTCATGACTCTCCTCATGAGCCATACTTGGTGAATATCTCCTTGAAGCTTGAGGTGATTGTGTAGTTGTCCTTCTTGAAAGTTGAGAACTTGGCTCTACAAGTTGACCTTCTCCTCTTGTGAGCTTCAACCTTGTAAGCATTAGAAAACAAGCACTTCCAAATAATCAAACCTTCAAAAACCTATGCTCTGATACCAACTTGATCTGAAAATGCAAAGGCTTAAGTCTCTTTAAAATTGCAAGTGAAATTTGTATGTGCTTGGGTAATAGGATCAAGTTACAAACACATAAAACTTAATGAGTTTTTACTTAATCATGAGCAGTATAAACAGACATAATAGCCATCAAAGTAAACACATTAACACATCAAAACGATAAAGGAGTTCACCCCTCTCTTGGGCTACATCTCCTGGTCCATCTTCCAATGGATCATTTTCATTAATGCTCAAAGTGTCAAAAAGAGTACTTTACAATGCTCAGAATGCAAAATAGATGGCTTCAATGGCTCCAGAATGTCCAAAAACACCTAGCTAGGCTCTTCTTGCACTTGGTTTGGCCAAAAACTGAGTTGGAATCACTTCCTGGAAGTTTCTCTCAATTCTTTGTTGTCTCTGTTCACCAAAACGCACCTGTGTGTAACTAACCTAGCTCAAGGGAGTTTCTCGTGCCAAAAACCCAGCACTGTTCGCATTCTGTAATTTGTGGCGAATTGTCGAACAGTTAGGGGACTTAACACCTTTTCCAGCGGAGGTAGTGGTTGTGTGGCCCATGTGGCGAAGTGTCGACCAAAAAAGTAGCACCCAACTGGCCTAATCATTGGTACCTCCACGTGTAAGGGTCATATGGTGGAGGCTGGTGTGGCCGTGGGCTAACCATTTGAAACCCATGCGCCTACATGTGTTGGAAATATGGCATGTGACTTTGGTGTAATGACCGCAGGTTGGGGCTAAGCCCTAGCCCGAACTTCGCCCGAAATAGCAACCAAATAAACTTAAATATTTATTTAATGGTATATGGTTAAGATTCAAATGGCAAGTAGGTTGGTAGCCCAACTTGTGCCAACACGCTGCCACTCTTGGAGGTCATGGGTTCGACCCCCGCGGACTCCAACAAAAATTTTACACCACGAAGGGGTGCCACATGGCACCATACCATTGGTCCACAAACACGCCATGTGTCAAAACTGGATAGGTCCACCTCATGTGCCAATCACCTTACCATGTTAGCACTTCTTCCTAGTCAGAAATCCACGTCACCTTGCCACGCCATCTGTACGGTCGTACGGATTGTACGGTCAACTGTCATGTGGTCTGTATGGACTTTACAATCAACAAAAAAATTGTCTATTTGAGGAAATCGACAGAACGTGATATCTCTCACATATGAAATTTGTTTGAGCCTATTCAAGTTGCATTAGGATCATGAGGACGAGGCCTAAGCATGAGTTTGTTTTCAAGAAATTCTGAGCACTTTGATTTTTTAGCATAATTTGATCCCCTGGATCAGTTGCTCACTGTAACACACTGTTTCCTCCAGTCTGTAAAAATAACTATAGTGGCCAAGAACTATGGCAAACTCAAAGATGTGAATGTTTGATTTGACGGACCTTTGTATAAAAGGTCGATGAATGTAAATTATGTTATGAATATGTGTTGCATGACTACTGGGAGGGGGATGTGCTAAAAGAGACCACGATGGCTAATGAGAGATGGTGGAAGGGACCTGAAATGGTTGCGTTAACTTCCATCGAGCCAGTACCGTATTGGTTTTTACTTGCTCAAAGGCCAAAGCAACTCTCTGACCTTGGAATGGATTTCCCGTCAGATTGGTAGGTGGGGAGGCTCCTCAAGAGTTAATGAGGGGATGGGGGTGAACCGCCCATCTGTAAAAGCTCTCAGACCTTACCACGGACGAAAAAATTCGCGCCACACGCAATCTTGCAGAGAAAAAGGCAAGAGAGGAAGTGTGGTAAAGGGTAGAAAGAGAGCGCGCGCGACAGGGATCACAGAAGAGAATTGGAGAAACTCTGGAAACACAGGGAGTTCTGAACATAGGAGAAGGAGAGTAACCTTCATCCTGGATTATTTTTCTGTATCAGGAGAAGGAGAGTAACCTTCGTCCTTGACTTTCATTGAGCTAGAAGTAGGAGACTGAATCTCAAAGTATCGTGGTCTAGCTCGGGGGTGGCTAGTGGTAAATCCGTTTGGAGTCACTGACCCTACGATTGGGTGGAAACGAGCACCCCTCTCAGCAGTTGCATCACGCCTGGTGGATCTGATAAGTGTTTTATTCCTTGTATTTTGAATTGAATATCATGAATACATGCTCATGTTTATATGCCCATAATGATTTCTGTGTGGAATGATTGCCTGGTGTTTTAGACTGGAAATAATGGATGCATGTGTATACTTACATGCCATAGTTGGTTTCTATACAAATGATTAAGTCTGAGGCATGAGTTCGCTCCATTGAGAATCGTCTTGTTTGATTGATTCTCATAATATTATGGGAAGGCTCCTTGAGAGTACTCTTCCCCGAGAATTACCCCATAAACCTTGGAACCGTACCGAACCTTTACCCAGAGACTTGACTAAGATCAGGGACAATTGCCCAAGAACTGTCTGAAGGTTCATGCGATCCAGGTCTGGAAACCTTATGCAAGAAAGAGTAGCTCTCTAAGGTCTCAGAGTCGTGGGAGTTTGAAGCTCCGAGAGGTTGAATTTTGTGATTCAAGCTCAGAAAGGATAGCGAGTCCAATTATCGAAAGAGAATACCCCATCGTTTGGTAGACGAATGGTCAGAATCCTTTCGAAAATACCCCAGATCTGTCAAGACCGATGGATCTAGAGGAGGAGCGCAGGCGTTAACACCTCGACCCTTTCAGCCTTCGCAAGTAGCAATGGGATCCAGGACCGTAGATCCAAGGATCTGTCAGAGCTCTATTGATCATCGATCTTAACCTTTGCATAGGCAAGAGAGCGGACTCGACAACGTCCTGAAAGTCCCGAAGTATTTGGAACCATCCATCGGCACAGGACGCGTGGCATTCGGGTAGCATTTCGCTGACTCGCGAGTTGGAGTGGTTAAGGGTAGGACTACATGAACTCATGATTCACGAAATCGCAATGTGATCGTGGTCGTTGGATCCAAGCCACGGGAGAACCGTTGGATCAAAACCTCTGTGTGGTATCGCGTATCGGGGGTTCAAAGGTTGAAAGAATTTCTTTTCGACTGCAGAAGTCACGAAGTGTCGAGCATCGAGGGCTCGTGTGAACACGTGGCACATCCGTTAGGCGGGGACTGCGTGGTTGACAGGTGGCATAACAACAAGCGCCCAAAGAAAGGTGGAAGCGGGTGACAGGTGGTGGACACACGTCGCCTGGGAAAGAGTCAACCCATTGTTGACTTATCATGTTTCAGGGTTTCGAAGGGTGAAGTAGTTGCACCTTGATCGCTAAGGTCGCAAAACGTCGAGAGCCGAGGTCTCTTGCAATGGGTGGCAGCGACACAGCTCGTAAGCAGAGTACATCGGAGGAGACAAGTGGCATGTATGCATCGCTTTGGTAGAGTCCACGTAACGTTGACCTTTCGTGTTTCAGGGATTCGCAAAGGAGGAGCACAAGGGCTCAAAACTCCAACTCACGAAGTTGCGAGATGCGAGTAGTGCTAGTGTTTAGCCTAGCCTATGGTTATATCTAGCAGGCGCTAGTGAGGAGGGAACCATACCCGTATCACATTTCGGGTATCGGCGTTTGGAGAAAGAGGAGTCGAGAGCCTTGACTCTCCAACTCATGAGTTGCAAAAGGTGCTTGCGCTAAGGCCAAGTTGTGGTCACTTGGAGGAGGATAAGGGAAGGGATGGTCTGCGCTAGGCCCCGTAGAAATTCAGGGATTACGTGCCTCGAAGAAAAGACAAAAAAAAAATTAGTTGTCGTAGTGGGTGTGTGACACTCACTCAGCCAACCAACCATATCCAGATCTCACAACAACCATACCAAGAATGCTTCAAGCATTCACCATACCATAAGTAGATCTAAGCATCAAAACAAACATATAACCATACCATAAGTTATGTATATGATCTAAACCTGTAAAATGTTGATCCATGAACTTGCTTTGGACTTCAGGGACCTGGCACCAATATCAACTCAAGTTTTCATGGCCTTTTCATATATACGTGATATGTCCTCTTTCAGCCCGTGGATGTACACGACCTGGCCTTCTATGACCCACGTGTGTACGCGACATGGCCTTCTACAACCCGCGTACAACTTCAGAAAACTAGGGTCTTTTGAAACTCTACAACTCCGAAACTTTCGTCGTCACTCCTCCTTTTCTACCTCGTACTTGCGTAACTTTAGATGTATCAATGAGTACCTACAATAAAATTTTCACTAAATAATAGATATTCAATATGCTCAAAAATTCATCATCATAAGAGACCCTTGCTCTCTTATTTATGCTCTCCAAGTAGCTTCCTCTAGGGGTTATCTTCTAACCAACTTCCTTCTTTTAGGGCTAACCAACTTCTAACTACTTTGTCCACTTACAATCACTTTGTCCACAAATAGTAAATTCACCACTTCTAGTTGCAACTAATTCATTTTAATTTATTTTCTTATTGCAACAACTTAACCCATGATTAACTCCTAGTTACAACCACTTTAACTAGCCAACTTCTTCTAGGAGCTTCTAGAATAATTTGACTTCTTTGACCTTCTAGGGGTTTCTAGATAACTCGTGAGGGTTCTCCAACTTCACAAGGCCATATCTCCCTAACCGTGAGGATCCATGTGGCATACCACATATCACTGGAAACGACACGACATGTACTATCCATATAGAATGATATCACATGCAAATTCACTAATCTCCATTACATTATTCCTCAACCAAACTTGGGTTCCTTAACCACACTGCTAGGACTACCTAACCACTCAACCATTTGGGCTTTGCAAAGCGTCTTCTCGTGATGGATTTCACCATAAGGGGACCACTTTGGAGTTCATCCATTTGGTACTTCCTACATAGAAACATTCATGATCACCAACTACCTTGGACATGACATCAATTATACAACTTCCTTGTATATTAACCTTGACATCAATTACAACACATCACTATGAAACCACTTGACATCAACCCTTTGACATCAATGACAACATAGTACAACAATCTCCCCCTTTGGCATTGATGGCAACACCAACATTGATTTCAACACCTAGACATGACAATGTTCATGCTCTCCCTATGATCATTGCTCCTCATCAATGTTTCTATATCTCCCCCTTTAACATCAATGGAAAAGGGTATATCTCTTTGGGGCTGCTCCCCCTGCCTGATATCTCCTTGGAGTTGCTCCCCCTGTCTAGATGCCTTTGATCTTTCTATGATTACTCTCTCTTCCTTCATCTGAATAATCTCTCTCCATGTGACAAAGGATATCACTCTGATGCAATGTTTATGGCATGGCTGTCAATGCTCATACCTCTGTAACCAATCATGGGAAAAATAACATCTCCCCCTGTGGGTATGTCTCCCCATGTCTTCTATGCAAGATGTTGTGTAATCATTGTGAACGACATGCTACCACCGTAATCTGCTTCTGATGTGGATGTTGCTTCTCTACCAGAATACTGATCAACTCCTCAATAATACTGCACCAAGAATACCATGCTCAGCTATTCATTTGACGATCCTTGGACATGTCTATGCATCAACTATGCATCAACCTGTACCATCAACCAATGCATCAACCAAGCACCAAACTTGTACCAACACAAGTGCATCAAGTATGCACAAAACAACTTGTCACATTCATCAACCAAATCATATCTATTCACCAAGATCAATCACCGAGATAACTTTCAACCATATGCACCATCAACCAATGTATCAGCCATGCACCAAACATGTACCAGCACAAGTGCATCAAGTATGCACAACACAACCTATCACATCAATCTCATCAACCAAATCAGATCTATTCACCAAGATTAATCACCAAGACAATTTTCAACCATATGCACAATATCACCAAGATGTGCATCAACCAAGACTACTCACAAACATCAACAAAATGTACCACAATCAAGATGTGCTTCTAAAAGTAGATCCATACATATATGCCACATCATCCATAAACCAAGTGCCAACTAGCAAGTGCCTCTAACACTGTACCAAGTATGTACCAATCATGCATAAAATCTGTATCGACCATGTGCCAACCATTCACATCAACAATGTACACACCATATACCATAAGATATCATCATTGAAGTGCATCAACCATGTGCCAAATGTGAATCAATATCACCAACAAGTGCCTCTATCAATGTACCAATACCAATAACATCATCAACCATACAACACACTGACCATGTACCTCAAACAAGTGTCATATGCCTCAACCAACTACCATGAACTATGTGTCAATGTATCCAAGATATGTACCACCAATGTATCTCAACCAAGTAGACCTCAATCAACATGCACCATAAACAAGTGTCTTAACCATATCACTCTCAATCATGTCATGTACCATATCACAAAGATAACCCTCAAGTATATGTCAATATAAAAAAGATATGCATTAACCTACAACCATCATTAATCTCATCAAGATATACCAACAACATACACCTTATGTATATGCCAACTCATCAACTAAGTGTCTCATTCATGTACCCAACATGTACATAAACCAAATGTCAAGATATTCAACAAGTAGGCCTCTAACAATACATCACACTAACATAAACCCTTACATCAAACCATGTGTAAAAACTTCACGAACAATATGTCCCAATATGTATCTTCAAACATGAACCAAGATTACCAAACAAATTCTTCTCACAATACATCTCAAGATATATCAATAGAGCTCACATATGTACCATCCATGTACTACAACAGATCTGCTTCAAAACCATTCAGTACAACAATTATAATGCAACAATAATACCTCTAGACATGTATCAAGAATATGCCTCAATAGATCAGTGATGTACCTCTATCTAGTATCACATTACCCATGATATACCTCATAAACAAGGTGCCACAACCTCATTGATAAGTACTTAACATAACCAACATTGTATCTTAACATAAATGCCTCAATCCACACACCAGGGTTAGTACCATGCATCCAAGATAGGCATCAAGCACATGCTCCAAAACTCAACCATATATCATCACCATGCATTCATCAAACACACATAAAAGTAAACCTTTATTCATGAAAACTTGAAATATACCATCGCAGACCATGCATAAATTGTGTTGTACCATCAAACCATGTTACAACCCATATGTACACCAATTTTTCAAGGCTTTACCTCAGGTACGTGACCTGACTTCATATTACTCACATATGTACACGACCTTTACATACAACAACTCGTGTATGTATGTGATTGTTCCCACAGGAACCCGCGTATGCTTCATAAAATACTTAAGCTTGAGCTTGCCTCATGGAAGCCATTCTTGTTTGGCTTTTCAGTCTTCTTCATCCACTTATGAGAGTGTCCTAGCTTCTCAGAACTTGTACTTTGAGCTTCCATCCTTTCATCATTATTTTCCTTCCATGTTTCATTTTCTCTTCTTGCCATATTATATGAAGCATTTCTCATTGACTGTCTCCTAAAATTCCATCAATCCTGGGATTTGTGGCCAAGCCCACTACAATTGTAGCATCTCATGGGGTGACAATGTGCAACAATGTGTCCCACAAGATTACATCTCCAACATCTTAAGATGTTGTTGAATCTTCCAACATCTTTCCTTGCATAATGTCTGCAATCCAAAGCTTTGTGACCATATTCATTACATGAGAAACAATGACCATTGAAAACATTTTCATACCTTTGCTTTTGTGTCAAGCTTGAAGGTATCTCTCTTCTGAATTTGCTTTGAGGTGTAGGGATGGCTTCTTGGTGTCTTTCTTGCTATGTTCTTCTTAAGGTTTCCTTGCTTTTTTTAGCTTGGCTTTCACCCTCTGAAAGTGAAGGACCTACATCATGCTTCTTAGAAGTGTTGGCTTCAGAGTGTGTTGCTTCCTTGTTGTATCCAAGACCTTATTTATCATTTGGCGATCTTTGACTGTCCAGGGTTTCATCCAAGATTATTGAGTTGTTCATGAACTTGTTTGACTTCTCGGCTTTCCTTCTGAGATAAAATACTCTTGCTTCCATCTTACGGCACGATTCTTCTTTTTCATTTACATGATTCTTCAATAGTTCTTCTATCATTTTGGCTTCTCCAAGTTGGGTCCTTAGATTGACATTGATTTCTCTTGTTTCTTTAAGCTCTTCAAGGTTTTTGCTAAGCTCACCATTTACCTTATTCTTTTCATATGCTTGACTAATTATTTCATTATTTAGTCTCTTGATCTCTTCTTCTTTTTCTTCTAATTGAGTCCTTTGCTTAGTTGTTTCACTTCCTTCTTGTTTCTTGAGCATTTGTTTTAGTGCTATGACATGCCTTTGATACTTTTCTAAGGCTTCCTTAGTGATTCTTTCAAGATCCTCAAAAGCACTTGGATTGTCTTTTGCTTCTTCTAAAACATCTATAACTTTATCTTTAAGCTTCAACAAATCTTCTTCTTCATCTATAAGATAATTGTTAGCTGATTCTACAGAAAATACTTCTAGATCTTCTTCTTCATTTGCAGGAGAACATTCAACATCATTGCATTTAGAATTATTGCAATCAGAATATTTTGGAGAGACTTTACCTTCATTGATGACTAAGTCTAGATATGCCCTTTCTAGCTTCAGCCATAGGTCCTTGGCGGAGGTACATTTTCCAATGCTTTCTTTGACAGAACCTGAAAATCCATTGAAAATGGTCTTGAATGCTACTGCATTATTCTTCTTTGCTTCCTTTTGAGATGCAAACTTTGACTGATTCTTCAAGGGAACTGATCCAGCAACAACTGTATCCCAAACACCTGCTCTTTTTTACTTCAAATACCCTTTCATCTTTATTCTCCATGCCAATTAATTTGTCTCATCAAAGAAGGGAACTTATTCTACATGTTCATCCATTTGTGTGTCCATGGATCTCCTTCAAGCTTGTAAGGCTTATAGTGAAGGCCTTCTCTGATACCAATTGTTGGACACACCGACCACACTGAGAGGGGGGGGTGAATTAGTGTGCGACTCTTTTTACACTTCTTTCAACACTTTAGTTAGCAATCACTTCAAACATATTATTCATTCATACTTAGCTACTTGCATGTATAAACAACATTCATCAATAATAGAGAACTATAAACCATCACCATAATAAACACAAAGAACACCAGATATATGTGTAAGCTTTTTGTATTATGTGTTACAGGAGACTACAATCTTTGGGGTTTATCAGCACCAATTGAAAAGAGCACCAACTCCAAGAGAGTACCAACTCTCAATACAAGACCTAACTTGCAAATCTCACCACCAATTGAGATGTGAGGAATCCAACCCTCAAGTACAAGACCCAACTTGTAGATAGAAGACAATATGTCAAATGTACCAACAAATATGAAACATGTCTATACTACAACATGCATATGTACATGACTTGTCTATACTGTAGCACATGTATGTATGTGTCCTTCCCTCTGTCGGCCTACATACACCTTCAGAAAACTAGGGTTACTAGTTTTTGCAACTCTAAAACCTCGATGCCTCTATCACATCCACCTATATACATAATCATCCAATCTGTCACTGCATCCAACCTATGTCATCTATACCATGTCATCAACGAAGCATATCCAATAATCTATGCATGCCCCTCTTGCATACATCATCATACAACATAGATATCCCACAACCATATCATAATTGTACCATACCTAAGAATGTTTCTCACTTAGCCAACCAACCATATCCAAATCTCACAACAACCATACCAAGAATGCTTCAAGCATTCACCATACCATAAGCAGAACTAAGCATAAAAACAAACATGTAACCATATCAGAACTTCTGTAGATGATCTGAACCTGTAAAATGTTGAGCTGGGAACTTGCTTCAAACTTCAGAAACCTAGCACCAACATCAAAGTTTTCATGGCCTTTTCATATATATGCAACCTGTCCTCTTTCAACCCACAGATGTACGTGACCTAGCCTTCTGTGACCCATGTGTGTACGCGACCTGGCCTTCTACAACCCACATATAGCTTCAAAAAACTAGGGTTTTCTGGAACTCTGCAACTCTAAAACTTTCATCGTCACTCCTCCTATGCTACCTCAGACTTTCATAACTTCAGATGTATCAATGAGTACCTACAATAAACTTTTCACCAAATAATAGATATTCAATATGCTAAAAAATGCATCATCATAAGAGACCCTTACTTTCTTATTTATACTCTCCAATTAGCTTCCTTTAGGGGTTATTTTCTAACCAACTTCCTTATTTTAGGGCTAACCCACTTCTAACTACTTTGTCCACTTACAACCACTTTGTCCACAAATAGTAAATTCACCACTTCTAGTTGCAACTAATTCATTTTAAATTATTTTCTTATTGCAAGAAATTAACCCGTGATTAACTCCTAGTTACAACCACTTTGACTAGCCAAATTCTTCTAGGAGCTTCTAGAATAATTTGACTTCTTTGACCTTTTGGGGGCTTCTAGATAACTCGTGAGGGTTCTCCAACTTCACAAGGCCATATCTCTCTAACCATGAGGATCCATGTGGTGTAACACATATCACTGGAAATGATACAACATGTACTATCCATTTAGAATGGTCTCACCTGCAAATTCAACCAAACTTGGGTTCCTTAACCACATTGTTGGGACTACCTAACAACTTAACCATTTGGACTCTGCAAAGTGTCTTCCCATGAGGGAATTAACCATAAGGGGACCACTTTGGAGTTCATCCATTTGGTACTTTCTACATAGAAACATTCATGATCATCAACTACCTTGGACATGATATCAACAATACAACTGTAAATGTGTTGAACCTACACAAACTTCCACTAGTCTAACTAGGTGTAACTGAGTGTAACTGACTCTAAACTGAAGAGGACGAGTTCTCAACATTGGACTGTAAAACATAGGAAAATAATTATATATGAGTGTGTAATATCTCCAATACCCCCCTTGAACACTACTAGGGTGTACATGATGAATGGGTCCCGACAACCAAGGCCATGTTAGGTACCCATTGTACAATGCATATAAGAATGAGACACTGAAGAAAAAAAAACGAGGAAAGAGGGAAACCCCCCCCCCTCAAATTACAATGCATAAAAAAATATGAGAAGGAACAAAAAGCAGTTGCTAAGCAACCTTGTTCTTCACTCCAAAAAGACCTCGCAACTGTGCAAGTTTGTGCTCGTTGAATATTTTGTTGAAGATGTAGATGTTTGAATGGATTTGATGAAGTAGATGCACCATTGAGATGTCCACACATATACACTTTCTCTTCTTGTAATGAAGAAGATCCAAATAAAGTTTGGATGAAATTTTGAAAACCGTGCAGCCGTTTCTGGAAAAAACGTTGAAATTTTGTTGATTTTAAAATGATCATAACTTCACTTCCCAAACTCGGTTTCAGACGTTTGTTTTTTTTAAATTGGATATCTTTCCGAGATGAATTCAAATATCCAATTCGTTTCTGCAAATTTTTCTCATAAAATATCAAAATTGAATATGATGTGCGCGACTCCCTTTTTGTCCCCTGAGAGGCATGCATGGTACATGCAAAAGTGTTTGCATGTGACTCCTAAGATGCATGGAATATATCTTTTGCAATTAATGGAATACAAATTTGTGTATATATCAAGACTCTTCGGAATAAGAGGCTTGATCTTATGATGGTTTATCTTCTGGATCTGTCTTTTGAATCTCTTGCATGAAATGTTCACAATATTTTTTGTTCCCGAATAGAACCTCCAATTTGGTCCATAATTCATTTGGATTTGAGTCTTGTGATTCATCATATACTTGATTGAAAAGTTCGGGAGAAACAGACATGCAGATACATCCTATGGCCATATCTTGTCTATTGAGAAAGTCATTTTTCTCATCGGCGGAATCAGGTTCTACTTCCATTGCCATAGTTATTTGGTACAAGCCTCTGCATCTAAGCTAAAACAGAATTTTTGGCTTCCACTCCAAATAGTTATGAGGCGTGATAAGTATCGTTGATGAATAATCCATCTTTTCTGCATTCTTCAAACTTTAATACCTTCAAAAAGAATATGGTGTGTCTTTTTCCTAGCAATATGTTGGCTCTGATACCATGTAAATGTGGATGAAACTGCATAGATAAGATCTAGATAGAAAAAATACATACACAAGTTGCATAGAAATGAGAAAAGATGAAAATGAGAGAGAGAGAGAGAGTCAAAGAATTGTATTAACTGAATTCCACACCCAAAGAGTGAATAATTTACATTAGATATAGGCTACATGAGTAACTAATGTTCCATAGTAGTGATCTAGAGAGATATAGACACTCACTGACAAACATTGGAGTGAACTGTCACCTAATCATGGTTAACTGATCCATGCAATCATCAGTTAACTGAGTCACGACTTCCACTAGTCTAACTAAGTGTAAGTGACTCTAAACTGAAGAGGAACATATTAGAGTGTAACATTATTACAATAATAATAGGAACATCTTAGAATAATTACAATAGAGTGTAACTGAATCTAAACTCTAGAGAGAATATTCTCATATAAGGAAGAGTTCTCAACATTAGACTGTAAAACTTAGGAAAATAATTATAGGTGAGTGTGTAATATCTCCAACAACAATTTCCTTTGATATTAACCTTGACATTAACGACAACACATCACTATGACACCACTTGACATCAATGACAACACATCACTATGACACCACTTGACATCAACCCTTTGACACCAATCCTTTGACATTAATGACAACATAGTGCAACAGTTTTAGAATCCTTTTTCAATTCAAATTTCAAATCCAAATCTTTGGTTTCAAAAGGGGGATTATCATACCACTTCCCAATTATGCTCCAATGGGATTTAGGATCCTCTCCCCCTCCATCCCCACTTAAATTCTACCATGCCTGGTTTGGAGAAGAAGACTTTGACAATTTGGTAAAAAACAATTGGCGCCATCTCACTCTCGGTAGCCCGACTCCATTGATGAAACAATTTGGAGATAATTTGACTCGTATAAAATGGGCTATCAAGAAGTGGCTACCAATCTGGAAGGCTAACAAATTAAAATACTTACGTGAGATAGAAACCAAATTGTCGACTCTTCATAATAATATGGAAGGGGGGACACTCGGCCCTAGTCAATTGGTGGATTTGAAACACCTTGAAGAACTAAGAGGAGATTGATTGGCTCAAGAAAGAGGAACAAATGTGGCATATGAAGAGTCATGCCCTTTAGCTAGAATATGGTGACAATAATACAAAATACTTTCACACCTTTGCAAACCACCAAAATAATTCCAACACAAACTGAGATATTAAAGACAACGATGGTAATATAGCTTCCACTTTCTCACAAAAAGTAGAAGTAGGGGCCACACACTTTGAAAATCTTTTCAATGCACCAGAAGGATCCCCCATACAAGATATCCTCTCTATGGTCCAAAAATTTCCCCATGTCTTTACAGAATAAATGAACAGGACTTTAGTTGAGGAAGTATCGGAGGAGGAGATCAAAACAACCATGTTCTCTATGCAAAGCAACAAGAGCCCAGGTCTGGATGGGTTCCCGGTGGAGTTCTACAAAACTTTTTATGAACTCATCAAGAAGGATTTATTGTTGATTGTCTGAGAGTCCCAAAGAGTGGGTCAAATTCATGGGGCCCTAAACTCCAATTTCATTTGTCTTATACCAAAAAAAAATGCAGTATCCCTTGGGGACTTCCAACCCATTTCTTGTGGCAATGTGTCTTACAAGTTGATCTCTAAAATCATTGCCAGACATCTCAAACCTCTGATGAGTGAATTCATTAGTGAAGAATATTTTGGTTTCCTGCACAATCACGAGATCCATGATGTGGTAACTTTGGCATAAGAAACACTACACTCTGTAAAAATGAAAAGTCTCCAAGCATCCATCCTCAAGTTAGACCTATCGAAGGCCTATGAAAAGGTGGACTGGAATTGCCTTCGACTCACTCTCTTACAAATGGGGTTGGATTACAAAATGGTCAATTGGATCATGGGGTGTCTCAACAATGCCTCTTTTGTGGTGTTGATCAATGGATCTCCATCCCATTTCTTCAAGGTGTCTAGAGGATCCTGATAGGGTTGCCCACTATCCCCCTTCCTCTTCTTGATTGTAGCAGAGGCCCTCAACAAATTAATTAAGGAGGCCATGAACCAATATCTTCTCAAGGGTATCAAGATCACTAGCTCATAGACTATCTCCCATCTATTATTTGTCGACGACATTTTTTGCAGTATGCTCAGTACACAATCTCAAGCTTTGTCCCTCAAACATATCCCAGATAGCTACTGTAGAGTGACTGGCATGCAGATCAACATGCAGAAATCGAACTTAATCTTGAACATTCTCTCTGAATCCGACCAGTCTTATATTTCGAATCTACTCCAATCCCATAGACAATCCATCAAGGAGGGTATAAAATATCTAGGATTCCATCTGAAACCAGAATGTTATCAAAAAGGAGATTGGAATTGGCTAGTGAAGAAGATCAAGGCCAGAATAATGATGTGGGTCAACTGTACTCTTTCTATAAGAGGAAGACTGTGTTGGACACACCGACCACACTGAGAGGGGGGGTGAATCAAAGTGTGGATCTTTTTACAATTATTTCTTCCTTTAGTTAGCAACCACTTCAAACATTATTATTCATTACTTACATTCACTATTAGATACTTGCATATATATACAACATTCATCGATAATATAGAACTATAAACCATCATCATAATGAACACAAGGAACACCAATTATATGTGTAAGCTTTTGTGTTATGTTATTACATGAAGACTACAATCTCTAGGGGTTTATCAGAACTAGCTGAAAATAGCACCAAATCTAAGAGAGTACCAACTCTCAAATACAAGACCCATCTTGCACATCTCAACACCAACTGAGATGTGAGGATTCCAACCCTCAAGTACAAGACCCAACTTGTAGACATAAAACAATATGCACAATCGTACCAACAATATTCAAATATTTTTGGCAAATCTGCGACCTATCTATACTGCAACATTCAGGTATCCACGCCCTTCTTAACTGTAACTCGTGGATGTTTGTGCCTATCCTCACTGCAACTCGCGGATAACCACAAACTCACCAAGTATCACTATCATTGTCTTTGTTTCTATTAAACTGTCACTGTAGAACATGTCATATTAACCTGTACAAGAAACCTGCAACAATCTGTACCAAATGACCTATGCCAACAATCTGTAAAGATAATCCCATCAACCAAGCTAGATCCAATCACCAAAACAACTCTCAACCGTATACTCAATATCATCAGGATGTGCATCAACCACAACAACTCACAACCATCACCAACATATGCTTCTACCAAGCATATACCAATCACAACCCAGTACCAACCACAACAAATGCATCAACCATGCACAAGAACATACTCCAAGCTAACCAACAAAGGGACTCTAGCAATACATCATACCATCCATAAACTGAAGACCATAAACCCTTACATCAAACCATGTGCCAGAATTTCACTATTATATATAGCATCAAGCTTGTATTAACCATATACCAAGATCACCAACAAGACCTCTCACAATGTGCCATAAGATATACCAATAACACTTAGATGTACACCAACACTATTATTCAATAGATCTGCCTCAAAACATTTACTACAACAGATGCCATACCTCCAAGAGAGCATATGCCAAACCTTGCAAAGTCATGCCTCAAGCATGGTCCACAACATCACTAAGATATAACCTCATAAGCATATAGACTTGCCTTTGCACATTGTAACTGACCTAATGCCTCAGATCTCAAACCAACAGACCAATCTCAGCCTCAATAACCTGGACCAAACATCACTTCTCAAGCTTGCACAAACCCTTCTACATATCCATGTTTTTCTCTTCTACATCTCGCGGGTATCTGCGCTTTCATCCACTATGGCCCGTGGATGCCCATGCCCTAACTACACTACAACTCGCAAATAACTTTAGAAACCATGGAACAATCAAACTTTTTGCAGCTTCAAGATTTTACCCTCGACTTTCCTTCATAACTATGCTTCCTTAGATTTGCTAATGTATACCTGCAAATTACCTTTCACAAAATAGATATTCAATGATCTTCAATGGGTAGGTCATTACATAAGAGGAGTCCCTTGCTCTCTTATTTATACTTTTCCAAGTTCCTTACTCTAGAAGTTATCTTCTAATTGTTTTACCCAACTTCCCTCTTTTAGGGCTAACCCACTTTCAACTACGTTTCCCACTTGCAACCACTTTACCATAAATAGTAAACTCACCACCTTTTGTTGCTACTAATTTCTTTTTAATTATTTTCTTATTGCAACAACATTAACTAGGGAATCTTCTTTATGAGTTTCTAGAAGCTTTGACTTCTTGTTGATCTTCTAGGAGCTTCTAGATTAGTCTAAAGGGTTCTCCAACTTCACAAAGCCATATCTCACTAACTATGAGGAACTATGCGACGTACCACATATCATTGGAAATGGCATGATGAGCACTATCCATCCATCCACATCTAATAACTTCTGGACATGTTCTTCAACCTATTTTCTTCCACACAACTTTGGGCTTCATGACCACACATCTAGGATTACTCAACCACTTAACCATTTCGACTTTGCAAAGCATCTTCCCGTGAGGGATTTCACCATAAGGGGACCACTTTGGAGTTCATCCATTTGGTACTTCCTACATAAGAGCATTCATGCAACTACCTTGGATATCAACCATGACATAAAATCAATGATACAACCTCCTTTGACATCAACCTCGACATCAATGACAACACATCACTGTGACACCACTTGACATCAACCCTTTGATATCAATGACATATTAGTCATACAGACTAATACTTTTAAAGGTTGTTCTGGAAAGTATTCCGGTGTACTAGAATTCTATCATGGCAATTCATAAAGGAGTAATAAAAAATATTAGACGAATGTGTTTCCAGTACCTTTGGGCTGGACAACACTTCCCGGTTGGCATGCCCCCAGTACAATAGAATAAAATTGCTTTTCCAAAAGAGTTGGGAGGATGGGGACTGAAAGACATTTGTCCCTTTGCACAAGCACTGACAAGAAGGAACCTTTGGCGCCTTACCCAAGGTAATTCATTATGGATGAGGGTCATTAGTACAAAATACTTCCCAAGCAAAAATATTGAAGAATGGTTGAGAACTCTGAACAAAAAAACCGTTGGATCACTTGTCTAGAAAGCTTTTGTTGTCGCCTACCCATTGGTTGGGGATTGGACGACATGGTACATAGGTAATGGACAAAGCACCAGGTTGGGGGAGGATCCATGGCTTGGAGCAGGTAATCAATAAAGATTGTCTCCCCCCTCCTACAAGCCCTTAGAGAACATGGTATTTCCTTCCTATCAGATCCTATATTGGATCCCCTCAATTGAGAGGGCGTTCAGGTTGGAAATCAACGACCAACTTGGATTTACCTCTAGACCAAAAGCTTGAATGGGAAACCTACATCGATCTACTTGTAAATTCTAACCTTGTACAATATCTACTGCAAACTGATATTCAAAAAAGAACAGAAAAGATACAATGGCAAATACAAACATTACACAGAGATTTTTCACCTGGAAACCCAAACCGGGAAAACCAGCATATATTATATTCATACATTGTGTTACATTGTTTACAATACAATATACATATAGGAGCCAGCGGCATCCAAAACCCTAACCCAATGACCTAGATTAGTCCAAAACCCTAATTCCTTAACCGGAAATAGAAAACCATCGGCAAAAAACCATGTGTCGAAAAACCACTTAATATCATGTGGTCTCGGAAATATGTCGTCCCGGTAATATGTCATCCCGAAAATATGTCGGCCCGGAAATATGTCGGCCCGGCGAAAATATGTCGGCCCGAAAAAAAAAATTCGGGGGCGCTGCCCCCGAACCCCTGCGCGCCCGGCGCAGGCACTCAGACACTACTACTCGTGCAAAGAATATAACACATACCCAACACTACTCTGCAAGAACTATTTGAGACTAGATGAGTCTGAGTACTCCCTTTGCTGGACCAAAACCCCCAAAGATGGGTCCTTCACCACTAAGCTTGGATATAAAGCTTGGAAAGAATCACAGACCTGGGATGGTGAATCTTTATGGTGGTGGAAACCCCTTTGGAAATTAAAAGGCTCGATTCCCTGAAAAATAACCATGTGGCTTGCCCTAAACAATAAACTATTGACTTGGGACAACCTTTTGAAGAGGGGTTGGTCAGGCCCTGAAAGATGTTCACTTTGTAAAACTTTCTTAGAATCAATTTCTCACTTATTTACCTCTTGTGCTTATACATGCCAAGTAGTAGCATTGATCAAGGATAAATTGTAGGCAAATTTAGACTCGAATGGTCTGTCACTGGAAGATTTCTTCAAGACTCGGATACAAGATCGAACAATTAGTCTATATGCATGGTTACCAAGTTTGTTAATCACTAACATATGGTGGGCAAGGAATCAAGCTATCTTTCATGACAAGTATATCCCTCCTGAGATCACAACGACGAATACCTTATCACTGGCTTCCACCTACAAAGAGGATCTGAGGAATAGAAAGCCCAGTTTTCCCATCCCCCCAACGCTTGATTATGAGATACCTTGGGGGTATTTTGACGGAGCAAGCCAGGGATACCCACCGAGGAGTGGAGTGGGGGTAGTTCTGCATATCTCCCACAATCATTATATCCACATCCGCTATGACCCAAAACCTGGTACCAACAACATGACTAAGTTCATTGACCTTTGGACATTCCTGAATACAACAAAAGAAAAGGACATTCAGAAACTACAAATTTTTGGAGATTCCAAATTGGTGATAGATTGGGCCCTGAATAAGATCACAATTCAAAATATCAATCTCTCACCCGTCATACGTGAGATTAAATATATTATGCAGTCCTTCCATTGGTTATCTTTCAATCACATCCTCCGTGAACTGAACAAAAAAGCAGATGAATTATCTAAGGAAGCATTACAACTTCAACTCAGAGCTTTTGGTTACTATGAGTTCCACGACGAAGTCAAAACTGAGGCCATGAAGTTTCGACTATAAAATGCTACAAAATGGGAATATCAAATGCATTTGTAAAATGTTTTGTATCTATTGATAGTTTCCTGAACTTTTTTTTTGAACTTTTTTATTTTATTTTATAAATCAATGTATATGGAAAGACTGGGCACCTGGTTTCATACAAGCATTGGATCTTAATGTATAGGGAGAAGACGATGTATTTTTGGATAAGAAAAAAAGGATTGGGATAGACAAAAACAGTTTTTTTATGGCCAAACCTTTATCATTAGGGCCTGGAGCAAGCTAGAACAGTTCTAAAAGAATTGATGGAACATGTATATTTCTCATCGAAATATAAAATATTTTTTTCTTAGGAAAAAAAATAGGGATAGTTGGCATAGACCTATAGGAATACTTATGAGAAAGTATACATACTAATTTATTCCTACAGGTCTATACCAACTACCCCTTACTCATGAGAAAGTTTAAATACACGTGAGTATCAATGTATTGGAGGTGTGTTGGATTGTGTTGTTTTGTAGCAAGCATGGCTCAAGGAGTGATTCCTTCCATAATGAGTAATGGATGGTGTTACCCTACCTTAGGGGTTTACTTCTCTATATTCTTGTGTTGTTCATGGTGAATGTTTTGGGTATTTCTAAAGTTTGAAGATTTGTTTATGAAGTTAAGGGTTATATTATCTCTTTTATGTATCAATGTTCACTCATTTTCTATCAAACATGTCAAGTGGGAAGTAGAACATTATATTACAAAACGATTTAGATCACTAAATCATGAAAGCATAGATAAGGTTGAGTCACATAGTTGAGCTCAAAGAAAGATATTGACAACAACAACATAAAGATATTATCAATGAATAATTGGTGCATTTATTACAACGGAGTTTACCTCCTTATATATTGTTGTTCACTAAGAAAACCATTTCCACTATGAATATGGGATAGACCGCTTTACACGAAAATTGAACATGCACAAATCCTAAAGTCATAAAGTGACTTGATTACAATTGTAAGCCATATATCCTAACACCCCCTCTTAAGTCTTACAATATTGAAAGCAAAACATGCTAACTAAAGACAAAAACTAACATAAGTAATCAAAACCAAACATTCTTCATAAGCTTCTTCTTTGGAAAATAATTCCTAAACTAGGTAGAGATCAATCAATGTGCTTCGTAACCTTTATAAAGGTGTATCTCCCAAGTTGAAGTTCGAGTTTCTGGATTCCACCTCCCTGAACTCCCGAATTAAGAATATCTCGAATTAAATTACTAGATTGCAATCCACATGCATGTCTCATAACCTCATTATCATACGGAAATGCACATGCATGTCTCAAAACCCTAACGAGGGATTATTCTCGAGATCCACGAACTCCCGAACTATCTAGGCAACCATCTATGTTGAGATATATATACACTAGATTCCTTCCTGTCTTCAAAGTGTGAGCTTAAAATGCATAAAATGCCCTTTCTTTAGTAAGTTCATCACCATTTTTAGCATCTGGTGGATCTTCAACAATTTCTACATTTACTACATGTGGTTTGTCTTTGAGATTTCCCTTGAGAACATCATTAGCTTGAAATCTATAGTTCTGGGCTATGTGACCCATTTTCTTACACTAATGGCATTTTGTATCCCCTTTGTCTTTAGTTGGTCTCCTACAATTGTATCTTGGGTATAATGTAGTCTCCGATTGAGTCTCATCTTCAATATCGCCTACAATGGTTCTCTTTTCATCGTCTAAGAGAGTTGAAAACATGTATTCTAGAGTTTGAGAAGACATGTTGGCGATCCCTTGATCTGTCTTTGTTAGAAACAATCCCTAGGTCTTCACACTTGCATAGATTTTATGGCTCTCGGACTAATGAAGTCGCAAGAGTGGAAACCTTGTCTTTCAAAGGCCTGAGACTCTTGATATGGCTTTGAACTCATAAACTCTTGCATGCTCTAATGCCATATTACAAAATGAGCTACATCATTAAATAATGAAAGCATAAATAAGGTTGAGTCACATAGATAAGCTCAAAGAAGGATACTCATAATAACAACATATGATATTATCAATGAATAACTAGTGGATTTATTACAATGGAGTTTACCTTCTTTTATATCATTGTTCACTTAGAAAATCATTTCCACTATGAATGTGAGATAGACTGCTTTACACAAAAAATGAACACTAACAAATCCTAAAGTCATAAAGTGACTTTATTACAAATGAAAACATTATATCTTAACACATTAAAGCATGGTGCACATAAACATTCATCATTTATATAACACACATTTGCTTGTACCATTAGTTGTACCAAGTTAACAACCCATAATTCCCTAAGTTCTATTAGAAAATCACCTACCACTATAATCAAATCAATTTTATATAGGTTTTCCTAGTTATTTCCTCATTGAGTAAAAGGAGCATGTCAGGGATGTAATAATTGGATGTTTGTAGCATTATGTTTAAATATATTTCCTTCTCTTTATGTGATAGAATATTATGCATCTGTTCAAGTTTAAAAAGTACATCTTGGAGGAGTATCACATCTGTTTTTCCTCGTATTTTAGGTCAAAATTGAAGACAAGTGAGTATGTAGTAATTTCATATTTACAACCCCCTCCCCTAATAACCTAACCTCCACCATGACTAAAAATATGTAATGAATGAACTTTTATCTATTTATTTGAACCTCGAGGGCATGGACATAGACCTTGTAATAGGCTCTTATGTATTCAAATACACAATACTCTGCTCCATTATGGAGCTCAAGTAGCTAATGCCCATCCATTGGTGATATTGGATCTATAATATTTCTTTCACTAAGATTTCTAGGGTCCTAGTTGGAAACTAATGCCCCAAATAATGTCATGAATCCATTGCTATATATGTAGAGAAAGCAAATTTTCATACAATCTTTTACTTCTCCCAATCGACTTGGGCACCACTTTCTACATTAAACAAAACACCATAATCAACACCATTGCTACTCTCTCTCATGCCAACATTTCTACAGATGCGTAAACTTGGATTCACATAATATTTTATGTTTCTGAAGGGAGTCTCTAAGGTGCCAAAATATCTTGTATAAGAACCCTAAATTGGGTGTCAAGGTAACTATATGGATCTGAATAAGGCTCGCCCACCTTGCTAGTAGGAATGTAATTATCATCACCTACATTTTCAAATGATAAAAATTCATCAGTTGGAAGCAAGT
>ML820241.1:0-15983 GCA_009831015.1 Picea engelmannii
TTTGCTCACAGAAAATTTCCCACCAATCTTTGACATGGGGAACGGATTTGAGGAGATCAAAAGTAATCTTTTCTCTATTCGAAAAGTTATGGACAGAAAAATAACCTTCTAGTATATTCAACCACTTGTCTACATCATATGCATATATCTGACCTTCAAATATAGGAATATTGAAGTTTATTTGTACCTTGAAGGGGGCATGCATATATCTGACCTTCAAATATAGGAATATTGAAGTTTATTTGTACCTTGAAGGGGGAGACACCTCTGCTCGAAGAAGATGCGTCGCCTGTTGGTAGCCGCCGAAGGATTTGCGTGAAAATATCCATCATCTCGTTCCTTTGTTGCATGAGGGATTCATCAATAAAAAATTTGAAATGATCTCCCATCCCATCATATTTCTTTTCTCCTTCCATGAGAGGTCAGCTGGGCGTGCAAGAGATTTTTTCTTCAAGAGAAACAAGCTCGAGACCCAACTCTTTGTACTCCGACCTTGTTGGGGACAAGCATTAAGATGACAAGGAGCAGACCGCTCTAATACCACTGATCTGGATTTTATGAGAAGAATGAAATGAATACATATTATTAACAGGTTCTTAACACAAAATAACAAAGATACAGTACAACTAGTTTTCTATTCAATAAGTAAATAAGCAAAAACTGTAAAATGCAGTAGAAACAAGCTTGTTGGAATGGTGGTGGCTTATCTCTGAGAAGAGATGTGATAGTTGTGCTTATTCGCCAGAAGATTATTACAATGAGGCTCTAAAGGCCATTTTACAATAAACATGAATTCTAAAAACCCTATACATCCAAAAACCTAACCCTAGGAGATGAAGCACCAAAATTCATGTGGGCCTCGTCTGGGTAAGTTAGTACATTAACTTCTCGGGGTCATAACTTTTGCATACAATCTCTGTTTTAGGCGTATGATAGCCCACTGGAAAGGTATCATCGAGGAGATTCATTTTGGGGGATCAATATTCATATGGTTATCATTGAGAATATTGATCCCGAAAAACCTTCATTTAGGCCCTCAAAATGGCCCCAGAAGTTAAAACTGCTAAAAATAGTAAATTGCCAAAATTGCCAGAAAACTATTTTGAGCCAGTTGGAAAAGGTGGGTGGACACCAATATCCACCTAGATCACAAAAGGATCATATTGGTCATAGAAGGGAAATATTTCTTAGATGTAGGTATTACAACATACGTTTGAACCCCCATAAATGAATTTTCATTGTTGAATCAGGAATACTCCTCGACTTCGTAGTATCCAAATATGGGATTAAGGTAGATCCATTAAAATTTAAATCTATTCATTCTTTACTTCCTCCCAACAATCTTACTCAATTGCAAATTTTGCAAGGGAAGGAAAAATTTCTTCGCCATTTTATATGAAATTATGCTGAAATTACTAAAGGATTCGTGAGATTGTTGTAGAAAGATGCCCCTTTTATTTGGGATGCAATTTCTCAATGCTCATTTGATGATCTCAAGCATGATTTAATGAATACACCATTGTTACATCCCCCAACTATGAGAAATATTACATCCTTTATTTGGTTTCCTCTGCTTACACTATTGCCATGGTGTTAGTACAAGAGGATGATGAAGGCACTGAACATGTGATCTGATATTTAAGTAAAATCCTTTCAGGTCTATTGAGGTCATTTTCCGCTTCTGAAATTTCACTCACCTTTTTTGTTTTCCCAAATTATTTTTTTTTCCATTTCTTTTTCCTCTTATATACTTACCCGTTTTTCCCTTTTCTTTTTTCCCTCATACTATCCCTTTATAGTTTTAGACTTAGTCGCATTTTTTAGATAGCGGGTCCCCGGGTTGGTAGACTTACAGTTTCTCATCTCCATCTATAAATTCACATCACAATTCTGTCTGACTGCCGTGTTGTTCCATACTTAGCCGATTTTACGATCACAGGTTCGTGGGTTGGTGGGATTGAACTTTCATGGTCCCATGTTCTGTGATATACACATTACACCAAAACATTATGCACTCTACATTTTGATCTCCAGACTCCCCAAACTTCCAAGTCTCATTATGTATACGATGAGTCCGTCTGACCACCATGCCATTATATACTTAGCCAATTTCGCACCTTATACCATTGTAGACTCACAGGTTCCTAGGTTCAAACAAATCTCAAATCATATTTTTCTCCCATCCGTCCCTGCCACCCTTGCGCCCTTCCCAATGCACATTTACTATGATTTTAATGATAATAAATTACCATACAGGTTCTAAAGGATTGTCATTAATAAGCGAAAGGCTTGAGGAGATTTCCTATTAAAACACATTAAAGCAGGATTTACGGAGGATTATATTCTCTCCCTTCGGCATTCATTTTAAACATAATATGGAGAAAGGGAACATTCTTGTAAAATTATGGAAACAACTCGACAATAGTTCTATGGACATACATTGAATATTTTCAGGCGTGAGGACCAGATTTTTCAGTGGTCCAAAGCATATTCCTACTACTCATCCCCTTCTTCCCAGAAGGAAGTAATTTGGGCGTCTGGAATTACGCACATAGGTTGTGTCTCGGAAGTCTTTGACTGTAAGGAGTTGGTCACCTGGTGCACCGAGAGATATATTCCAAGCCAACAAATTATTCAGTTGTGGGACCATTCCCCTATCTCTCTATCACCTCAAGTATTTCGTAAGATGTTGAGACTTCCCAAGCCAACACTCACCTTCAAGGGAAAATATTGGATGGAGTTCTTAAAAAATAATGACAATGGATTGGACCTCTTACCTGAATTCCTAGAGAACCCAGTGGTCATCGCCAAGGACATCACAAGATTTCAGGTTGGCTCATTTAAAAATCCCTTCTGGGAAATTGCATCTCTTTTCACGAGGATAACAGGAAAAGAAACTACAACAAGTGTTATCACTGAAAATTCATCCGCAAATGGTCATAGGAATCCAACATCTCCAAACACCTAATATTTCATTCATAGCCCCAAAAATACATTTCCAAAGGGCACAAAAACTATACAACTGGTTATAAAATTGACATGTGCTCAAAATCCAAAGGAAGTGCACGCACATGCTCAATTCAAAAGCGCAAGAAAAGCACACATGCTCCCAATGCGCGACTGTGTAAGAGAAAAGACACGCACACCTGAGAACGATGCATTTATAATTCTTTTGGGCCCCTCACCCACTTCTGGTTCAGATCCCAAGTCGATTTGACCCTCAAATCTGAGCTGAATCCGAGTGGGGGGCTGGTCAAAGACCTAAGGGTGCCCTAAAAGGCCCCTTGTTCACACTAACGACCAGTTGGATAATTCCTTAAAGATTTTCTATAAAAAGAGGCCATGGGTGCACTATGAATTCAATAATATCATTGTATTGTTATGCTGCCTCTATTCTCCTACACAGAACCTCTTTCCTTCTTGGAGCATACTAGCATCATCTCATTAAGCTATGCACCTCACCTCTTGAGGGAATAAGCTTGGATTTCTTCACCATTTCCTGTCTAGTTTGTCATTTGTAAGAAGAGATCTCACATAGGGGACTCAAGATCCCTCCCTTGGAGGAAGATGGGATCCATAAGTCCCCCTTTTTCTTTGGTGTTTTCCCACTAATATAATCTCTCCATTGGTGGCATGAATATTGGTTCTAATTTCCTTATGCATTGTAGTTTTGTTTATTTAGTTGTTATTATCTTAGTTATTTGTTTATTTCATGTGATTGAGTCATTTGATTCATACACTAACTTCTTTCATGTTCATCTAACCCATCTGGACTTGCAAGTGTCCCTCTTTTGTTCATTCAAGTGGCGAAAATGATACAACAGATTGGCGACCATACTGGGGAAAGGTATTAATTTCCTCCTTATTTGGGTTGTTGAGGACTTATTTTTTATCTATTTACCTTGCAAGGATCATAACCGGCCTAGTCCTACCTAAAAAGAGTTGAATTCAGAGCTGGAAGAGGAGAAATTCATTCAAAATTTTCTTCTCGGACGCGTATCAGAACGTGCACAGGTTTTGCATCCCACAAGCGTGTCTTCTGAGCATGTGCGCCAACATCATTGTGTTTCCCAATGCATTTTATGCACAGTGTGACAAAAGGTCCTTGTTTCTCTGTGCATTGGTGCCACATGTGCCTCTGTCTAAACTAGGGCCCCCTCATATGTCCATAAATCCAACATTGTAAGATTTTTTGTGGTGTTTGGAAGGCCCCTGGCCTCCTAAATATTGATTCTATACAATTTGTAAATGCACCACACTTAGATTCCCTCTCCACATGAAGGGTTAGTCAAAACATAGGCACTTAGGGGGTTAAAAATAACCATGTTTCTCCTCTTTTTCTTTCATTTTTCCACATGGATGGCTTGTTTTGATTGTAAAAGTTAAGTGAAGATAATTTGCTATCACATATATAAATACTTGCATTGGGACAAAAAATCAAAATTCAATCATTGAGTATGCTCTTCTCTCGCACCATAGAGCAATCTTGAGAATCAGAAAAATGATTGAGGGAAGATTTCATCTCCCTTAATATATATATATATATATATATATATATATATATATAGGAGAGGACAAATCCCCCCTAGGGATCCCTCTTAGTTTCTTTTTAAAAATCTTAAATTTGTAAGGGCCCATACATGCCCACATGCTTGCAATCTAGGATAGTTTTTTAAGCTTTCTTAGATTTAAATCACATTAGGGAGTTTAAAGGATTAGTAAGGACCCATATGTCCTCATGCTAGTTCTTTAAGGACTTTAAAATTCCGCAAGGTTGTGCCAATGGAATCTAGTAAGATAGGTAATCAAGACTTGTAAGGACCACACGAAGTCCACATGTTGCAAGGTGACACCTAACTTATTAAAAATTTGGCACATTTAATCACTTACTCACACACAAAGTCACTACTCACTCACATAATTTCATCTCGAATTGTGGAGGTTGAAGTAGGTTTCCTCCAAAGGGATTCCGAAACGTCCCACTATTTCTTGAAGGAATTATCCACTCCCACTTAATTCAAACGAGATTGGTTCACACCCCCAATATCTCAAATAACCACATCTAAAAATTTTCTAAAAACTCACTAAGTTTTCCTCCATAGGAGGTGCCAAAATAATTTTTTAGTCTAGGTAGGATCTCGAGGATAGGCATCCAAACAACTCCCCGTTATCTGGTTCTCACATCTTCAAAACATTAGAAGTTGACATATAGGGAACTTTAAAATCCTCCAAGTCAAGTGTTCCTACACCATAAGGTAGGGAGATACTCGTGAAGGGTCGAAGGCCGAGGTCCAGTTGTTCTATGCATCCCCCCTTGAGGCACCCACCTCTTGGAAGGGATCCAACCCATGACCCATTTATGAGGCCGAAAATATAAATGTCGCACTTTGACCGAGGTACCTAGTGACCAAATTTTAGGACATCTACCCAGGTGGCAATTGTGGGCTGCAATTGCACCTTGATCAAATTTTCTGTGGCTATTGGGAAATATCGCCAGCTCTTTCAGGATATGCACCCTCTACCCCTCATTATAACTGATTGTTTCATACTTCACTAGTTTCTCTTCCAATGGCTTCAGAACCCACTGTTGAGTGCTATTAGAAGGTCCAGTGCTATTTGAGAGAAAGGAAGTTACGTATTTTTAGGACATGAGCATTTGTTTTCTTTGTTCTCCCACACTGACAAAATCCACCTACCCACATGTATGCTTTGTTTCAATTGATTTATGTATGATTCTCTTGTGATTACATACGATTGTGAGATATATTGTGAAGGTCCAAAATTATACAAAGACTCTTGTTCATTTATTTCTCTCATCACCATTCGCACACATTCACTTTTCTAGTTGGACATCATAGGGGACCCACAAATTCCTCATCATTCTAGATGCTTGCAGAACCTCCCTCCTCTTCTAGGAGGAGTTCCTAGTCTTTCCAACTCATCGGCTCAACCCTCTCACATCCCAGTGAGTGCTACTATATTGGGATCATCTTTTCTTGGTTCCACTTTACTTGGGTCCACTTCCCAAGATCAACCATCCACTAGCTCTATTTTACAAGGAAGCAAGGGGAAAACTTCTTCTCAAGGGGTAAGTACAACACCACCCAACCCCCCTCAAGGGTCAGGTTCAAAACCTACTCACACCATGGTTGGAACTAATCCTCCACCACCACTCCAGATGCCATATTTTTCCTCCCTCAACATACCGGATCTGAGCAAACTCACGAGTGATCCTATATTGCACAACCCCACATGGCCTACAATGCCTACAAAACTACTTTCAGACATTCCCAATTTTGAAGGAAAGGCGAGAGAGGATCTAGCCAACCATGTCATCAACTTCCACCTATGGTTCTATTCAAACAACATCATGGGAGACTCTGTCTGATTAAGGTTATTTTAGCACACACTCATAGGTCCATCAAACAAGTGGTATGTGGATGAAAAATCAGGGTCCCATGTGACTTTTGAATCCTTGGCCAAAACAGTTTTGACCTTCTTTCAACTACGAATCCATCATGACAATGGTCTCAAACTTATCTCTGAGTTAATCAAACCTCAACCAAACATATTTCTCACCACATTCATGAATGGTGTTAGTGACGTAGTTTATGAAAAGAAGAAACCACCAAACAACAATGCATCGATTGGTTTCTCACATCGCTTTTCCCCCTCCTTGCCAAAGATGTGGCCTCCACCTTCCCCCAAAGTGAAGAGGAAGCCATCAGCAAGGCTCAACAATATGACCTCATTTATTCACAGTCATGATACTTATATACGGTACTATTGGACGCCCTGAGACCCGTACCATTCAGCCAAAACAAACCTGGGATGTCTCACTCAGCGGATGGATTGATTGGTACCACAACACACCACAATCCATACATTCAACCACCACCTATGTATAGGACACCCCAATATCCACCGATATATGGAGGACCCCCTTATTACCCTCCTACCCCTTATCAGCAACCATACCCTGTTGTTCCCCTCCCACCCATGATGCACCCAACTGTTCAACCAAGTTCTGGTACCCCCTCTACCTCATCTTACACCCTAAGCACTAGTGAAAGCGATATGCCTTCCTATGTACCCTACGGGTCATTACCACAAAACAATTTGTACTTTCCATTTCCTAGTCCTCCACAACCCATTTCTCCTCCACAAGAACAGCCACACGTTGGGGTTAGCTTTGTTCATCCCTCTCCCATTCAACTATTTCAAAATTTTGAACAACAGAATATGGAAAATCTAGCCCATCAGCCAAATAATGCCAAAAATAAAGGGAAAAATTGAAACAATAATAACCCTGGACCAGGGGGAAACAACCCCCAATAGAACCAACTTGTTGGGGGAAACCAAAATCAGGGGAACCAAAACCCCCAAGGGGGCAATAACAACAAACGCCAAGGGAGGAATAACAACAACAACCTCTAGATGAACTTCCCTTGTGCCCTTTGTGGTGATCATGGTCATTATACTCACCATTTCCCCCAAATCGTCGATTTCAAACAGATGAAAGATTCCATAAATGCACCACGTCCTCCAGTGCCACCTACCCCTCAATAGGCCCCACAATAGTATTTTCAAAAACCACCCCCGGTGGTGTTGCAAAACCCTATTCCACACCAAGGTGTGATGAATACCTAGAAGGAGATGCACCCTACCCCACCACATATGGGACAATATCAAAACCCTGGGAATCCGGTGGATCGCACTATCCTCCTCACTAGCGAAGAAGAAATTCTTCTACAAATGTGGAGTCATCAATACAACACACCCCCTAAATCTACTCCCACCACTTCGGAAGCAACTCCAGTTAGAACCAGACAACCTTTTATGATTCCATGCCCTAACACTTAACCACCCATGCATATTCCTCACATCCCGTTACGACAGAATGTCAACAACTCTTAGGCTAGGGCGGCACATAATTATAGTTTGGCTAATGACTTGGTGCAATATCTTATAGACATGTCAGTCTTGGAGGTCCTCCAAACTTGTCCCACTCAACGTAAATCATTTATTTTCGCCTTGGGGGCAGTCGACCCTACTGATACTAGACTCATCACATTTGATCTAGAATGTGGGGAACCCCATCTCCCCGCTTTGGTAGATTTCCAGATACCAGTCAAGATTCATAAAATCAAAATTCATCGATGTACCATTGATGAAGGTGCATCCACATGGCACATCATATCCAAAACGGTATGGCAGAAACTTGGCTCCCCTGAGCTAATACCATCCGCCATCACTTTGAGAGCTTATGATGGATGACCATCCTCTTTAGAAGGGATCTTTCAAAATGTCCTCATTGAACTTGGGGGAAATGATATCCTCATCGATATTGAATTTATCGACGCCTGGCTTGATTACAACATCTTGTTTGGGTGTAGCTACATGTAGGCTATGAAGTTTGTGACCTCTTCTGTGTTTCAAATGATGATGTTCCCCCACAACGGGAAGATCATCACCATCGACTAAGTTTCACATTATGAGCCCAAACATGCCTCCAAAATTGATAACATCCTACCTCTTGTCCACACTAATTCTAATGCCTACCCACTCATAGATATGGGCCCCAGAATTTTCAAAGACCCATCGTTGTTGGGGACATACCATGGAGCACCACTACTCATTTATCCCTTCACACAAGTGTGTATCATATCTTCCGATGGAACTGAAACTGAAGATATCGTTCCTCTCAAAGAGGCTAATCCACTCCCCAATGTCCCACTAGTGGAATAAATCCTACCTCAGGCATTACCCGATAACCCTACGACACCTCTTACCCCCGATTTCACCCTTCCCCATGGGAAAATCCTAGTTTGGGATACAATCCCCCAAGCCATCACTCAAATACCCTTCTTCTACCCCCCATCGGGTGTACAATATTTTCAGGTAGCCTCAACGCTTACCCTTCCTAACATGGTGCTCTCCATTCTGGTATGGTATCTACACCCACCCTCGATGGTTCCTCAACCATCCCTCCCTCCTCAACTAGAGGGAATCCCGATGCATACTCCAATACTCACTCCCACTGCACCACCCTCACGCCCACCTGCCAGCACCACCACTACAGCAGGGGGATGAAAGAAAAATAAAAATCCCACCGCTCCACTTCCCCCCTGAGTTCAACCTCCTTGCGCACTATGAGAGAGAGAGGGACACCCAACAAATAGATGTCCCTCTCTCCCCGAGTTACACAATTTGATCTAACTCCCTTGAGTCACCACCTCGCTCACTACTTCCCTAAGCACACCTAGTACTGCCACTGTGTCCCCTACTACAGGTAGTAAAGGGTTGTGAACCATATTTTCATGTTCCATATGTTCAAAGTATGGCCATTACACCCACCATTTCCCCGCGCTACCTCAATTTCGACAGACGCTAACAACAATACGCCAGAGCTTTCAACAAGACCCCTCTCCACCCACATCATCAAGTACCCAAGTCACTGACATCCATTATGCCACAACCTCAGTCAATGAACATATGAGATGTCCTTTCTCTCTCTGTGAATCACTTGATCATTTCACCTACCAGTGTCCCACGATCATTGAATACAGGCATCGTCAAATGTCCCTTATTGAAAATCCTCTAACCACCCCACTTATGGTGATACAAGTGATTCCCCCTACTCCAGATAATGTTCACATCACCTCCCCTAAACCTGAGGCACTTCCTACCCCTCCATGGTTCATGGATCGACCATCTAAGGATTTACCCCCAAATCCTCCCAACTCTCTAGTTCATTTCCCTCAGAAAATCTTACCCCCGCCCGTGGTTCACAACTCACAGTGTATGAACATCTTGTTTATGTCAAGCATGCCATCGCACCATCATTATGATACCCTCCCTACCTTTTCAATGCCTGAAGACAACAACACGGGGACAGTCACCAACGTTACTTCCCCAGATCCCCTGTATTCTTGCATTATTTACTACGACGAAGATATCCTCAAGGAATTAACTATCCCCGATTACCCATGGAGTGCACTCCACCACAAAGTGCTCTTTCTCTCATAGGAATCCTTCATCCCTCCTAGCCAAGCCTCCATATGTGCAATCAAAACTAAGATTTCATCCCATCAGGGCATATACACTGGTTCAACGACCCTATCCTTTCCCTAATGCTTTTGAAGAAGGAAACATAGCCAACATTTCCCCCACTATGAAAATTGACATTTCCATCAAACCAGGAATAATAGAGGAAATCATCATTGGCATCACATGATCCCTTGAGGAACTCATAGCTTACAAATCTCTCTTTCAGGAATACCGGGACATTTTTTCCTGGTCATACATGGAGATGCCCAATCTTGATCCTTTATTGTCGAACATCGTATTGACACATGGCTAGATGGAGGGATGTCGAACTTTCATGCTCAATTACAGGAGCTCAGAGCATCCATTTTTCAATCCATCTTTAGCCACGGGATTAGGATCCCACCACCTACACAATTACATTCCCTGGGTCACCATCCATCCTCGGCCCCGGGGGATCATTTTTCTCACATCATGCCCAGGTATGCATGCTCATGTTCAAAATTATTGAATAACTATTATATGTTCTTTATCTTCAAATATTGTTCACATCGGGTATTTGGTTTTCATGTATGCAGATACTTGGTCATCACACACTAGTGCAACCCCTTCAGGTATATGATTGAGACTAACATGTCATCATTGCCTCTAAATATCAATTGTATCTCCCAGTCACACCCTCTGACATTTGCCTATAGTATCCCCCCATCCAGCGCTGCAGTACTATCACCTCTGCTGCATTTTACATACTGCCACCCAGTAGCACTCTCCCCTACATGAGTTGTCCCATTCATAGTCCCTTTTTGGCACTTTGAAACTCATGCTACTTTAACCCCCTAGGGATGGGAGTCTCGATAGTCTTACGCATGTTTGAGAATCAACCACATACTCCTTCTCCTCATTTTGCTAGATTTCCCAATTGACTCCTAGGATATCTCCTCATGATTCTCATTTGATTGCACCTTCGAGGTATCATTAACCCTCCATTTCATCCACAGTTAGTTTGTCCATCTGCAGATTTCCCTCCATTCATTTACCTCATACAAAAACCCACCTATGGGTCCCCCACACTCCACTAGTTCTCCATGCAACTTGTGCCCTCACAGACCAAGACATCTTACATTGGGACACCCATTTCTGTATCTGCACACTTATCCCAAATTATTCTTTATTCATTTGGTAATTGTACAAAGCCTTTGATTCCATCATTTACATAGCTTTTTGTTGTCTCCTTTAGCGATCTTTTCCAGAAAAGCAACCCCTATTGGCCTTGGTTGTGGAATTCATTACCTTCTACTCTTGTTGATATCATCCATAAGCCCCAAGTATCCCACAGTCCAGGTACCTTAGATCTCTGATTTTTTCCACTTTTTCACGCCTCTGGCATAATTTAACCCATGTCTAGTCATCCCCCTGATGCTAGATCTAGTTTCACAGTTGTTGCCACTCATACTTCACATATATCCCCAACCAAGGAGATTCTTGAGCCTCACTGCATCTTGACTTCATCCATGTACCTCATCAGTTCCTGATCTCATCCATTAGATTTGATGAAGCCCTTTTCTTCTTGGAGTCACGTCTCATTTTTTGTTGACATCAACACCTGATGGGTGTTCTATATGCACTGAAAACACACTAAAACCCTCAATTAAATTGTCAACCCGGGGTAAGTAAACTTAGAGTTGTAGAAAAATATATGCCAAGGTAGAAGGAGTGGAGGTAGTATAGTCTAACTTAGGAAGTGGCTATCTAAGAGCTAATCTAATCAAGCAAATACTATTAATAATCAAACCCTACTAAGAAACTCAAACTATGTACCCTAAGAAACCTTTGAACCAAGGATCAATGGATAGTTCTAAGAAAGAAAATGAAAACCCTACTTAAAGAAAACTAGTTCAATCATAACAATAAGCAAAAGTAAACTATCTACCTAATAAGCAATAACAACAACAAACTACTTTAATTAACCTACTCAAGTTCAATAAGCAACTACCCTATCAAAGCGAGAAAATGAACAAGCAACTACCCTATGAAAGAAAAAATAGACAAGCAAGCAACTAACCTATTAAAGCAAGTAAACAAGAAAGCAAAACAACTAGATAACCTATGATAACTCCTACACCAAGTAAACTAATTAAGATTACTCAATAAGCAACCAACTAAGCTAAGAGGCAAGTGAACTCTATTCTTAAACTAATATTCACAACTATTTCGAATAGAAAAGGAAATCTACTAAATGGAAAGCATCATGATAATAAAAGAAATTAACAACTAATCTCTATGACAAGAAAACTACTCTTTAACCTACCAAAGCAAAAGACTATATATCCTACAAAAGAAGGAAAACTATCTTCTAATCTATGAAAGAAAGAAACTATCTTCTAATCTATGAAAACTCAAATATAGTGTTGATGGTTGTGTGAATGTCTCCGATGTCTTATATTATCACGATGGCACTTAATAATGAAAGATAATTCAAGAGGGATAAACTCGATATTGACTTCAATAGCAAAGTGGAAAGTGTGAATTAGGCAATCCAGTGAGAACTTAGCCATTATGAAAACAACATCAATTACCTTGCATATCCATGTGACTATTACTCATGCATTAATCATCAACAATTATAAAGAGATTATGAAATTCAATTTCACTCTATACTACGTAAGCAAACTCATAACTAAATTCAATCATTAACTACAAATTGAAATTGTAGCCTAGATCTAAGAAAGAAATTGCATAAACTAAACTAAACTAGCTCTATCTTAATAATTCAAATTGCAAAAAGGAAAATGCTCATAAACAAAATTTAAACATTATTCTAACATATGACAAGAAAACAAATAATCAACAAAATGATGAATTAAATAAATAAAGCTAAATGGCAACTAGATCAACAAACTAGAATTGAAAACTAAAGACTAATGAATATCCATCCACCGAAATGTTGTCAAAGAAAGAATGAATTAAAAATTATGTTTTAAAACTCTGTTTTAGACTCTATTTCAGCATGTAGAAATTCTATCTATCTTCTAATTACATACAAGGGTTAGTGTCTAAGCTTGCAACCTTTCTTCTACTAACTAATAACTCATTGCATACTAACAAGATTCCTCATAATATCCTGCAAAAACTAAGTTAAATTAATTAAATCATAAACAATAAATTAAATAACAAAGGAGTAAAATGATAATTCATGTACAGAAAAATGATAAAAAATGCATCTACGCTATCTAATTCACAAATAAACTCATAGAATAGTTACCCAGACTGCTGGTGCCCCCCCCAGCAAGTCATGGTCACTCTTCAAACGCACACCATGATCTTCAACAACACAAATTCTCCATTAAAACTAAAAACACAGTTTTACACAATTCTGGCAAAATGAAAATGGAAAAACAGAGGGAAATTGTCTTTTCCCTCTAACACATGACTTCATGGACTTCTTCCCTATTGTATGACCACCCTGGTGGTATTTATAAGCTTTATAGACTAAGAGGCCAACCACTAGAGGGTGGAACCTCTTTTAAAAATAGTAAGTTACATTTAATGATGCCCTAATTGCCGAAATGAAGCGAGCAAATAATCACCCAACATAACAACCCAAATCGAGTTGTCAATAGTTCAGTAGTTGGAGGGCATGAGCGCAAGCAAAACCTATGTCTCTGATTCGCCCATCACTAGCTACCAATACCATAACCACCCAATCTCCCATCATTTTTGTGTAGGACGGAGTGCCAGATGGAGTAGTAGACTGAGTGTCGGATGGAGGGTTGGAAGCAAAAACAAGCTGTGATTTTTCCCTGTGACATACAAAACATAAATTAGTCTCTTGGGATCATAAAAACATATTGATTAAACTCAAAATCATTGAAAAACATGAATTATGCATAAATGGTGTGGATCATAGAGTTTTGACACAAAATCTCTTCAAGAACTTCTTCAAAACATGAAAACGCATATACACATTGGGAAAAAAGGATCTAGTTAACATAATAAAATTAGTCATATCATGGGCCCAACATTACCCCCACACCTAAGATTTTGCAGGTCCCACTACAAACAAAAAGAAATTACCCTTCATGACTAAACTTGTGAAGGAGGGGGTGGATTATCTTTAGAAGATTCTCCCTCTTGCCTAGGGGATTTTGACTTAGGATTTTTGTGGTGTTTCAATTGCATCTAGAGACTATTATTGGTGGCAGTCATATCATCAACCAAACACTGTAGAGAATTCATCTTGGCTTGTAGGACAACATTATCATGAACTAAATGATGACTCAGTGTTTCATGCTCTCTAAGTTTGAATAGGATGGTTTGGAGTTTTTAGAGGCTTATGATGACATTTGAGGAAGCCTTGATATTTATATTATACCCTTGATCCTTTAAACCATGCAAAACAACAATTTTACCTCTACAAAATTAGTTCCAAAAGTGACTTCCCATAAGCGCAACAATTCTGGTCTAGTGAACTTGTGAAAAATAGGTATCAAAGTGACACTTGTAACCTCTCTTGGTTTTCAAAAATTCACTTTCCATTATTAGGAAAACATGCCAAGAAAACATGACTAAAACAGGAAAAACAGAGTGTTTTATTTTCTGAAAAAATAGGCCTCTAAGAGAATTAAATATATCCAAAACCATAATGTATATTTAGAAACTGAGATGTGTTATTGTTTTTGAATATGTCCTTGATAAAAACCTCTCTTCGTTTTCAAAAATTCACTTCCATTTGTTAGGAAAACACGAAAAGAAAACATGACTAAAATACGAAAAATAGAGTTTTATTTTGTGAAAACATAGGCCTCTCAGATGATCAAATATATCCCAAGCCATAAAGTATATTAAAAAACTAAGAGAGGTTATTGGGTTTTGGTATGTTATAAACAAAAACCCCCTCCAAGTTTCAAAATTACTTTCCCATTTGTTCGGAATCCCAACTTGAAGTTGGTTACTCAAAACTTGCAGAAGCGCAACGTGCTCTTAGCAAAAGCGCAACACGATCATTAAGAGGGATTTTGGAGGCCTTATCGGAGGCTTTTTGGGATTAAAGTGGTATGGTTGGAAATCTTATAATGTCTGCTACACAATGGAACCATCAATAAATGCAAATGCCTTCTCCAAACCTATGAAAACTTGACTTGAATTCAAGTTATCCAAATGTGTAGAAACCCTCCTATAGCGATTGTATTTGGTGGATTTGTCTCAAATAATAATACCTGTGCATAAAATGAAGGAGGTTTTTGTTTCTTTGTATATTATGGACAAGAAAATCTTTCACTTTTGTCAAATTCATCTTCCTTAATTCAGAAACAAATTTTGAAGAAGAACTTTGACCAAGACAATCATTTGAAAATTTATGACAAGGAATGATGACATGACCATGATGAAAATTTATGACCTTGGATGAGTGGAGGGAGTAGTAAGAACACCTAGACACACCAATGACAATTTTACAACCAAGATATGTCAAACTTTATTTGAGAATTTTATTTTGAAACTATAACAATTTTACCTAATAACCCTATCAATCACATGAAAGAGTAAATTTTATCACTAGTGACTGACATAAATGATAGATACTAACAAAAGGCTTGGTTTGTACTGGTAGGCATGGTGAACGGGAGAATTTTTATTTCTTGTCATCGATCTAATTCAAACAATTGTTCCTCTTTTCATAATCTTGTAATACAAATGGCAATAAGTATTTAACAGTTGTTATCGCTCTGTATTTGTCACAAAGAGTAGTTAAGTATACAAAGTCTTCTATAGAATAAACATAAAAATGCACAACAATATTATAACACACAAAATGATGTCAGCAGTATATAATTTAGCATACCAATACAAACAACTGTTGATATAATATCCCAAGACATTGTAAAAAGACAGTATGACAGAATTTTGACAGAAATCCTAGTTCCTCTTCTCATGGGTTT
>ML820241.1:32039-46478 GCA_009831015.1 Picea engelmannii
TTGCTTCTGAGTTCATCTTTCCATTTGATAAAACCTTGTTCACACAAATATGATGTCCACAAAGTTAGGATCTCCTGATGGTGGTGTAAAAGAAAAGGTTGTATTGTTTGGTTCTTTGGAAGGCTCGAGTGGTCTTTCCTCCTATCCCAATACTATCGATGCTTCAATTTTCTGTTCTATAGTGCTCCCTGTCTTAGTCTATTCAGAGAATACTTTAGCTCTTTGGGTTGAGCTAGATCATGTTGTTCGGTATCAGTGTGCGTAATTTATGAGTGGAACGTTCCTTCCCCCAAAAAGGTCAGAAGGAACCTTGGTTGAAAGTTCTGATTTAGATTTAGTGTATCTACCTTTTGGGTCTCTAGGTATGTTCATGAAAGAAAACAAAAAGAAAAAGAAAAACTACCATTGGGTTTGGGGGAACCTGCTATAGCATATGCATAGGTTCTTACCTCTCGCCTTAAAGTTCCCCCACCACCAAAATAATGCTAAGGTTTAAAAGTCATCTATTTCCTAACTATTTCCTACCTTGAGACAACTCCCCGGTAATGACGCCCAAAATTATGGGTGTTCTATATGCACTAAAAACACACTAAAAACCCTCAATTAAATTGTCAACCCGAGGTAAGTAAACTTAGAGTTGTAGAAAAATATATGCCAAGGTAGAAGGACTGGAGGTAGTATAGTCTAACTAAGGAAGTGGCTATCTAAGAGCTAATCTATTCAAGAAAATACTACTAATGATAAAACCTTACTAAGAAACTCAAACTATGTACCCTAAGTAACCTTTGAACGAAGGATCGATGGATAGTTCTAAGAAAACAAATGAAAACCCTACTTAAAGAAAACTAGTTCAATCATAACAATAAGCAAAAGTAAACTATCTACCTAATAAGCAATAACAACAACAAACTACTTTAATTAACCTACTGAAATTCAATAAGCAACTACCCTATCAAAGCGAGAAAATGAACAAGCAACTACCCTATGAAAGAAAAAATAGACAAGCAAGCAACTAACCTATTAAAGCACGTAAACAAGAAAGAAAAACAACTAGATAACCTATGATAACCCCTACAACAAGTAAACTAATTAAGATTATTCAATAAGCAACTAACTAAGCTAAGAGGCAAGTGAACTCTATTCTTAAACTAATCTTCACAACTATTTCTAATACAAAAGAAAATCTACTAAATGGAAAGCATCATGATAATAAAATCAATTAACAACTAATATCTATGACAAGCAAACTATTCTTTAACCTACCAAAGCAAAAGACTATCTATCCTACAAAAGAAGGAAAGCTATCTTCTAATCTATGAAAGAAAGAAACTATCTTCTAATCTATGAAAACTCAAATATAGTGTTGATGGTTGTGTGAATGTCTCTGGTGTCTTATAATATCACGATGACACTTAATAATGAAAGATAATTCAAGAGGGATAAACTTGATATTGACTTCAATAGCAAAGTGGAAAGTGTGAATTAGGCAATCCAATTAGAACTTAGCCATTATGAAAACAACATCAATTACCTTGCATATCCATGTGACTATTACTCATGCATTAATCATCAACAATTATAAAGAGATTATGAAATTCAATTGCACTCTATACTACGCAAGTAAACTCATAACTAAATTAAATCATTAACTACAAATTGAAATTCCAACCTAGATCTAAGAAAGAAATTGCATAAAATAAACTAAACTAGATCTATCTTAATAATTCAAATTGCAAAAAGGAAAATGCTCATAAACATAATTTAAACATTATTCTAACATATCAAAAGAAAGAAAATAAGCAACTAAATGAAGAATTAAATAAATAAAGCTAAATGGCAACTAGATCAGCAAACTAGAATTGAAAACTAAAGACTAATGACTATCCATCCACTGAAACTATGTCAAAGAAAACATGAATTAAAAATTATGTTTTAAAACTCTATTTTAGAAACTATTTCAGCATGTAGAAATTCTAGCTATCTTCTAATTACATACAAGGGTTAGTGTCTAAGCTTTCAAGCTTGGTTATACTAACTAATAACTCATTGAATACTAACAATATTCCTCATAATAGGCTGCAAAAACTAATTTAATTAATTAAATCATAAACAACAAATTAAATAACAGAGGAGTAAAATGATAATTCATGTACAGAAAAATGAATAAAAATGCATCTATGCTATCTAATTCAGAAATAAACTCATATAATAGTTACCCGGACTACTGGTGGGCCCCCCAGCAAGTCGTGGTCACTCTTCAAATGCACACCACAATCTTCAACAACACAAATTGACCATTAAAACTAAAAACACAGTTTTACACAATTCTGGGAAAATGAAAACGACAAAACAGAGGGAAATTGTCTTTTACCTCTAACACGTGACTTCCTAGACTTCTTCCCTATTGTATGACCACCACGGTGGTATTTATAAGCTTTACATACTGAGAGGTCAACCACTGGAGGTTCAAACCTCTTCTAAAAAAAGTAAATTACATTTAATGATGCGCTAACTATCGAAATGAAGTAAGCCAATAATCGTCCAACATAACAAACCAATTCGAGTTGTCAAGGGTTTAGTAGCTGGAGGGCATGAGCATGAGAAAAACCTATGTCTCTGATTCGCCCATCACTGGCCGCCAATACCATAACCACCAAATCGCCCATCGTTTTTGTGCAGGACAGAGTGCCGGATGGAGTATCAGACTGAGTGTCGGAAGCAAAAAGAAGCTGTGATTTCACCTTCGGACATACAAAACATGAATTAGTCCCTTGGGATCATAAAAACATATCAATTTAAACTCAAAATCATTGCAAAACATGAATTATGCATACCTGGTGTGGATCATAGTGTTTTGACACAAAATCTCTTCAAAAACTTCTTCAAAACATGAAAATGCATATACACATTCGGCAAAAAGGATCTAATTAACATCATAAAATCATCCATATCATGAGCCCAACAACATTGTTTCCAGAAGGGCGACAATATCTTGACTCTCATTACCTTTACAATGAGGAGTCTCGGATGGCACAGAGAGAACCATCATTGCTCTCTACTGTCGTTGACCCCCATACCATTCGACATCAACACAATCTCATGTTACGGTGGGTCTTACTTTGCGACTATTGCAGCTTTTTTATACTGGCCGAAGACCTCTAAAATTTCTTGGGCCATCAATGCCTATGATTCATCGCCACTTCTTACAAGTGTCATCGCCTCTTTTTAGAGTATGTTCACCACAAGAATTGTCATCTGCCATTATCAAACTGCCCCGAAGGGCGTTTCATTTATCTACATCAACATACAACTTCAGTTATTATCTTACACATTTGAGTTACATGACATGAGCATGGGGCATGCCTACCTCGTTTGTATACAATTTTTATTTTCCCACACCTAAAGAAAGTTTTGGGTCCCACAGTTTCGCCTCTCCTTCCAACATATTTCTCTTATAGTTCCTCTCCACTCTCTTTCTTTCAATGGTACTCTCAGTAGAAGAAACATTGATGTATTTCGGCTATACATATGCTCCTAATCTCACACATCAGGGGGCATCTGTTATCACTAAAATTTCGTTCACAAATGGTCATAGGAATCCAACATCTCCAAACACTTATTAGTTCATTCATAGCCCCAAAAATACATTTCCAAAGGGCACAAAAACTATACAACTAGTTATAAAATTGACATGTGCTCAGAATCCAAAGGAAGCGCATGCACATGCTTAAGTAAAAAATGCAGGAAAAACATACATGCGCCCAATGTGTGATTGTGTACGAGCAAAGTTACGCACACCCAAGAACGACACATTTATAGTTCTTGTCGGCCCCTCACCCACTTCTGGTTCATATCCCAAGTCGATTTGACCCTCAAATTCGAGCTGAATCTGAGTGGGGGGTTGGTCAAAGACCTAAGGGTGCCCTTAAGGGCCCCTTGTTCACACTAAAGACCGGTTGGATAATGCCTCAAATATTTGCTATAAAAAGAGGCCATGGGTGCACTATGAATTCAAGAATCTAATTGTATTGTTATGCTGCCTCTATTCTCCTACAAGGAACCTCTTTCCTTCTTGCATCATACTAGCATCATCTCATTAAGCTATTCACCTCACCTCTTAAGGAAATAAGCTTGGATTTCTTCACCATTTCCTTTTTAGTTTGTCATCTGTAAGAAGATATCTCACATAGGGAACTCAAGAGCCCTCCCTTGGAGGAAGAGGGGATCCATAAGTCCCCCTTTTTCTTTGGTGTTTTCCCACTAATAGAATCTCTCCATTGGTGGCATGAATATTGGTCAATTGTTTGATTAATTTTGGTTCTAATTTCCTTATGCATTGTAGTTTTGTTTCTTTAGTTGTTATTAGCTTAGTTGTTTGTTTATTTCAAGTGATTGAGTCATTTGATTCATTCACTAACTCCTGTCCTGTTCAGTTGAACCAACTGGACTTGCAAGTGTCCATATTTTTCTCATTCAAGTGGCGAAAAAGGATACAACAAAAGGCATCTCCCGGCTGATTCTTTACTTTCTATATTTTACGGTCAAAGAGCAGGCCATATTCAATTGGGGTAAGTTGATTTCCATTGAAATCTCTTCCCAATTGTTGCAAGACAAGAAGGAGAAGAAATTATTTATGTCATCTTATCTGGTTTTTGCAATAGCACATTGGTATCAGTTCTCGAGATTATTTGTGTGTAAGAAGGTAAACTACAAATTCGACCCAGTAACCTTCTGGTATCAAACATTATGGAGGCACAAGGCCTCCCAACATTTTTATGAAGTTTTTAGTGATTTTGTCTCAGTTTTTAAAGGATTGTTGTTTGGAAAGGACACTCCCTGGATCTCTGACTAGGTGAGTAAGCTCCTGGATAGGAAGGGTACACTAGAACAAATGGATAATTATAACGTTATAAGGATTTTTGGTTCCAAGGAAAATCCTTCCTTCCTTCTGTGCCACATATCTAAAAAAATGTTTGTTGTTGAAATAGCTAGGAAATACAACTACTGGTTGCATTTTTTCCATGAAAAGAGAAAAAAACAACTCATACCTCTGCCTTGAAGAGTTGGGGACTTCATATTCATAAATATGAACAAGATTGATGAATTCATGGGCCACTTCCACAACCTCAATCTAAAATATGCTAAAAGAGTAAAAGGGTTTGACCTTAGTGGAATTTTTGTAGAGAATTTATTGGTTGTTGGTTTCATCAATTCTTTCATTAATTCTATTCTGAATGAAGACGAAGATAATGTCTCAGGCACTCCCGCTCATGACACTGGTGACCTGGAAACGATACTCAACACCAATGAGTCGTACAAGCAGAGAGGAAAAGGTCTGGGTGAGAAAAGTGCCCAATACCCAACTATCACTCCAAAGAGTACAACATCTCGGAGAAGGGTCCAACGACCCACCAAATTAAGAAAGTAACCCACAGTTCTTCAGGAGGAAGAGGAGATAAGAACCCTCCTTCAGGAAAAATTGAAAGTTCTCACAAGCTTCCCTTGAGGAAGAAAATAAAAAACATTGTGCAAGAAGAGGAGGGACTTTGAGGTGAAAGAGACATCCACAACCTCTCCCTCAAGGATATGGAACTTGAAATTGACATCAAAAAAGTGTTTGCCAATGTCAACCAGCTAGAGAAACATTCTCACCAGAATCCTTAGATGGAAATAATTTAGAGCGAGACCTTCGATGAACAAGAGTCTTTTGTATTTCAGAGCGTTTTTTTTGAAAATGAGTCCAAAAATTTGATTATTGAGAAAAGAGATGTAAAGAATAAAAAGGGGAAATCTCGTTTAGAGATTAACCTATGGAACATGCCGCCTTCCCAAATTTCCCAAATTCACCAAGCAACTGGAGATGCTCTAGATAACTCTATTGGAGGAATTGAAGCAAAGAATGTCAGGTTAAAGGAACAAATTAAAGAATTGGAGGAAACTTTAATGCCTCTTCCATTACTTGCTAGTCCTTTAGCAATGAACATGCCTACCACACTTGCAACAAAATTAAAAGGATCAGCAATCCTTCACACATCATCCTGGGGCTATGTAGAGAAGAATATCAAGAAAATAATGGAATTAATTATAGAGGATCGGGAGATATCAAAGATCATGGTCTCTTTTGGAGTGAGAGAACACGCTTTTCATGAATATTTACAGGCAGATTTGAAAAATGAGGAAGGTTTTTACCTCAATGCAGTTGTACCCTTTGGTTTTAAAGTTACCAATATGACAGAGTTGAGAAGAAGGGAAGAGGATCTCCCTTCTCTGAACTGGATAAAACAACTAAACACATTGTAGAAGGTTAAGAAGCTAAATATTATTGTCCAAGCATGCATCCTGGACATAACCAAAAGAGAAGAATCATTCAAAACGTTGACTGAGATAGACCTAGATGGGAGCACCAATGAGGTCCAAGACCCAAAATTTATACTCAACTCATTGTTCTTAACCAAGAAATCATTTGACGAATAAGTTGATATATTTAAAGGATTATCATTTGAAAAATTCTATGGCATTCTTGAGTATAGTGAAGATGGCGTGGAAAACTGGCTAGTCAACTATTCAATTAAAAATCAAGATATTGAATAAGATTTGTGGAATATTTATATTGATTTAAGGGACTTGGAAGGAAATCTATTCAATATTAAAATACAACACAAAATCAACGTGGTGAAAATGAGGAGCTACATCGAAGAGTGGTTTAAAAAGGTTGTTGACAAACTTACCAATGAAGGGAAAAGGACGATTGAGATGATTCCTGTAACCGTCAATGAAAGCCATAAAAGGACATCAGCGAGAAAGTGAAAAACATGAGATACCATCATAGTAAGTTCATACTTATCACATCTTTATGTCTTTATCAATCTCTTCATCCAGTTACTCCACCTCTTTAAATAGAAAGGTTTATCCAAAGACTGATAATTTCCTTTTTCTTCTTACCAGGTCTTGCTGTCTTCCGCCGCCCACTTTCTTCTTTCAACGAGCTTCATTCTTATAAATATTTTTTTTATGGTCCATGGGAGCCCCAATCCCAATCATTATGACAAACAAATTTTAATTTCAGAGAATATGTATTGAACTACATATTGTTTAGAAATTCCAAGAGAGCTATTTTGGGAACAATCCTGACTATACTTTGTAACCCATTTTTTCTGAATATAAAGTATTTGAGGTTGATCTATCGTTATCTTCATTTGAACTACCCATGTACCACTCTAACAAAGTTTTCTTATGCATGTGGATCATTTTGTTTTAATTTTTTATGTGATCAGAAATATTTATCCCTACTATGATGGATGTGAGGAAATTATGTTTATTTGCTTTAAATGTATGAATGTATGTGATTCCTGGTCCATTCTAAGGAAATTTCTTTTAAAATAAAATAAAAAATATCTTCTATTTTTCTTTTATATATATTTTTACTTTCCTTCGACGAACTTCTATAAAAGTCCCACATTTTAAAAATCTCAAACAGAGGAGCACCACCTCTATAAAAATGCAGGAGGATTTGTATCCTCATGAGGTTGTCATTTCAGTCCTAACAGATTCAGGTGTCAACATTTTTGGCGAACATACTGGCGACATGAACTGGAAATTTGGAACCTGGTCCATAGTTTTTGAAAGAATATGAATTTACCCCAGGGTAATCAGCCCCATTTAGAAATTGGATTGAATAATCAGTGAAGCATTTTGCACCAGTTGTATAATCTAGTAATATCAATAGCCCAGACTCGAGAGGAGTTAGAAGGGTCCTGGTAGATCTTAGTCCAAGAAGAATATAGAGAAATCCTCTAAAGACAAAGAAGAGAAGAACGGCAAGATCGAAGAAACCAAAGATTGGCTAGAGTAGCACAAGAACAAGTTCAAGATTGAAGTTGGACGAATACAAGGGACCCATTACCAGAAGTAAAAGAAAGCAACTCTTTGTTCTTAGAAGTGAAAAGTATGATCCTGAAACCTCCTAAAAAATGGCAGTGAGAGATGAACAACCCTGAAATGAGCATCATGAGGAGAGACAAGGAGGCGAAAGATATGCCGCAAGAAAACAAGAAATCCCATGGTTTGGAAATAGAAGGAGGGTAAGATATTCCCCTCTTAATCTCATAGGTGAACAACATGAGATCCTTATTCTCCCTAAGGGAGCCTTAAAGGAATTTTTTGGAGATGGGACAATCGATGCAAACATGCATCTACACTTAATTCTTGATGTTTGTGACTTTCACCGAGTTGAATATGATGATGTCATGGTGAGTTTGTTTCTACAAACTTTATCAGAAAGATCTTATGAATGGTATACAACATTGCCCACTAGATCCATTCTCTTGTTTAATGACCTCGAAGCTATGTTACTAACTATTTTTTCCCCTCCAATTGCCTACCATACCCTCCTCATAGATTTCACCAATATTAGATTGAGGAAGAATGATAGGATACGAGATTTTAATCTCAGGTTCAATAAGACCTTGAGTACAATCCCATAAGAAAAAAGACCAAATGACCTGGTCATTATTGATTTTTATAAGAATTCAATTCCCTTGAATGTAAAATATGCCATCGGAACATCCCAAATGGATAATTTGGAGGAAGCAATGACTAAGGACACTGAGATGGAAGAAATTATGATTGAAACAGGTTCTAACCCCAACATTATACTGGGAAGATTACAAAGGTATATGGGAGGATTGAATATTGATAATCAAGGAGCTTCTCACTCAAGAAAGAAAAAATAATTTAAACCTCGGGTGGCTCAGAATCAAACGGCGGGAGGAGGATTTTTTAAAGGAACCATACCTGACATAAAATTTGATCCTGTGGCGACGCAGGAAACAAATCAAAGAATTGAGATTAAACAAATGAATAGAACCATCAAACATATGTAGAACGAAATAACCAGGCTGAGAAGGGGAGATAATTACATGCCAAACCGAAGAATGTCGATTCCCTAACAAAGGAGGAACCCTCCCCCCAAAAATAGAGTCAGGTTCGAGAATACTGACGACCCACAAAGACCAAGGGTTCCCAGATAGCCTACTCCAAACGTGACTATTTTGGATGATGCATATGATGAGAAATTGGCCGAGAAAGAAGGTTATTACTTACCTGATGAAAGCTTTGAGACAATGCAGATGGATGGATTTGAGACATTCATGTATATATGTTGAGAGGGCGACAACGATCCTAACTCGCAAGAAAACATCACCCAAACAAGAGGGTTTGTAAATAGACCAAATAATAAAGGCGATTCCGACAAAGTAAAACAAAAACAAAAAGAAATGGAAAAAGAAAATGAAAAAGTGTCGAATGAGAAAGTGACAGTTGGAATCACAAGGCAACACATAACGTCAAGCTCAACTCAAATGACATATAATGTCATGGAAGACTTAATTAGGTTGAGGATAGCTCTTCCTTTTATGGAAGTGGTAAATATTACTCAGCAGATATGGAACATCTTGAAGTTTTTGGATGATCCATCAGAAATAACTCAAGTTGTTGTTACCACTCCATAATAGAACCAGAGCCTGCAGACTACTAAGCTGAGAGGAAAAATTCCTCACTTCTACATTTCAATTGAAAACCATGATGTTGCATTACATAAATTTTTAGTTGATACTGGTGCGACAAATAATATAATGCCACTTGCGGTCATGGAAGCATTAGGCATGAGTTGCACTAAGTATTATGAAATTGGTGACAGAATATATGCAATCCATTCTAGAAAAGTGTCAGCGTACAGAGAAATCAAGTTTTTTTATGCCTGGATTACAGTAGCCCCCCATATCATAATTTTTTTTAATATTATTGTGGTAGACCTACCTCCAACATATGGGGTTGTTCTAGGAAGAGATTGGACCTCCATGATAAGTGGATATATAATGAATGATGACAGTTGTATGGTGTTACCAGGTAAGGAGAGAGTAATGATTAAAGTACCTCGTGAACCCAGAAAACCCTTTTCCTTCAAGAAGAAGGATAATGAATTAATAGAAGATTACATAGATGCCAGGATTGGAAACTATGTTATCTTGGACATGGAGCACAACGAAAGCCTAGAATGAGTTCAAGACTTGGAAGGCCCATAATGTTTGTTTGGAGGCTATTGGATAATGGCATTCGATGGAGCCTGTTCTAAATCTGGTAATGGAGTTGGAATTGTTCTCATAAGCCCAAATAAGATGATGCATCCCCAAGCTATAAGAATAGAGTTTACATGCATGAATAATGAGGCAGAATATGAATCTTTGATCCAGGGGATGATCCTCGCACAAGGAATGAAAATAGAACATCTCATTATGACTCAAGATTCAGATTTGGTCATCAATCAAGTTACCCAAAAGTACAAAATAAAAAAGGAAAGACTTAAGATGTATTTCAAAAGAGTTATTGAACTGATGAAATCTTTCAGCTCTTTCAACATCGATTTCATTCCAAGGGACAGGAATCACAAGGTCAACTCACTAGCCTTTGAGGCCTCATTATCAAACCCAGACGATGTCCTTAGCAAAACACATTTCCAGGTAGAAAGAGTCTTTCGGCCATCCATGCCCGATAATATTGAGTGCTTACAAGTATTTGAGAATCATGAACAATTGGATATTTTTTTGTCAAATGATGATGATGAAGAAGACAATAGATCAATTGTTGTCCCAAAATACTGGATACGAGATGAATCTTTGTTTACAAAATACGATCTTGCCAAGAATATTCTTGAAGAAGTTTCAGTTCAAAAGGTGCAAGAAACAAAAAAATAAAATATTAGAATGGACCAGTCCTCGAAATATGTCAATTTGGGAGTTGATTGCACCCCCGAAGAGCTTGATCAATATGTTTCCTTATTCAAAGAATATATTGATGTGTTCTCTTAGACCTATGATGATTTTAAGGCCTATGATAAAACAATATTCCAACATATCATTCTTTTGAGGGAAGAAGCTAAACCAGTGAAACACAAAATAATAATGATGAATCCCAAGATGAAACCTCTGGTAAAAATTGAATTGGAAAAGTTGAAGAAGGCATGGATAATTTATCCCATCAGATATTCAGACTAGTTTTCAAATCCAGTGATTTTTAGGAATAATACTGGGGAAATATGAATGTGTGTTGACTTCATAGATCTTAACAAATCAAGCATAAAAGATAATTTTACATTCCCCAACATGAATTTTATACTACAACAAGTTATTGGATCATCCTGCATGTCTATGTTGGATGGTTTATCTGGATATAATCAGGTTTTAGTAGCTGAGGAAGATAGAGAAAAAATAACATTTATCACATCAAGGGAAACATATGCACATTCTAGAATGCCCTTCAGTTTGAAGAATGTTGGAGCCACTTTCCAAAGGGCCATGGATCATCCATTCAATGGATTGATAGGAAATTTTATGGAAGACTATCAAGATGACTTGACAGTGCATTCAAACAAAATGGAGGATCACATCCATCATTTAAAAGATGTTTTTGAAAGATGTAGATTATACATCATTTCTCTTAACCCAAAGAAATGCTTGTTCAATGTGAGTCAAGGCAAGTTGTTGGGCCAAATTGTATGCATGGAAGAGATTTACATAGTGTTGGAAAATATTGAACAAGCAACGAGTGTGTGTTGATGGTTGTTGTCATTGATGGCAACAGCGGAGATGGAAGGATATGAAGGATAAAACCCCTTGGGGATTTGGATGTAAGAGCTCAGGAGGTACAGCTGTGAAGAAAACACGCGCATCAAGAGCTTACAGAGAAGAAGGAAGACAGAGATCCAGTGACCGTTGGATTCCATTCAAATTTCTCGAAAGGCTGACAACCGTCAGATCTGCAGAAGTTGCAAAGGAGATAAGTCATCAGAGATTCGGGGATCGGGAGTTTATAATGTCCAATCCACTTGACATCGAAAACTCTGAAATTGCGATATGCGATTTCGCGACTTGATCGCAGCTGTTAAATCAAGAAGAGATCGGGACCATCCACTTGTAGATAAGAGGCGTCATCAGAGTTTCGGGGATCGGGATTTCAACGTGCAAAGAAAACAATGCAACGAAAATTCTGATTTTGCGATATGCAAAATCTCGACTGAATCTGCACCGTCAGATCAACATGAGATTTAGACCGTCGATCTTATTCACGGCAGCAGTCCACATCAGCTTGGGACACGTGGCACAACCAGGAAATGACAGGTGGTAGGAAGATTCAACAGTTCAGGCACAGGTAAGTCACGAATCAGAGTGACACGTGGCAGTATTTAACACGTGTCAAATCACGTGTGATGTCAGCCTGTATCGGAGAATCGGGAATCAGGGTTTCGCGACTCCCGTGAACAAGTGCATCAAAAATCCCAAAATCGCGAAATGCGATTTCCTGATACGAAAGATAGTGTGTGGGTCACCAAGAAAGATCAGAGCCATCCATCTGGAAGGACACGTGGCAAAGGATCGGGAGCCATTGAGAAATTGGAGATCCCCGTGACAAGGGATTTGTGCATTGTGAAATAGTGATGAAAGAAATCCCGATTGAATCTGGACCGTCAAATCCAGAAAGGATCAGGACCGTTGATCACAGATCTGTACGGAATTTCAGGGATCAGGTGGAAGGAGTATGGAGGAATAGGGACCATCCATCAGCAGGGATAGGTGTCGAAGATCAAGGCACCGTCGGACATCGGGAAATCGGAGTTCCTGAGGTCGAAGGAAACGAGAGATCGAAAGTCTCGAAATCCCGACACAATCAAGACCGTCCATCTGAGAGGACGTGTGGTAGGAGATTGGTGCCTTCGGCGAAAGGCCCGACAGGAGGTCGTTCATCGGCTAATCGGAAATCGGGATATCGGAGATCTCGGGCACAAAGGTTTTGTGCATTTCGAAATCGCGATCCGCGAAATCCCGATGAGTGGGGTACAACTGTCAGCACAACAGCGAAGGAGGACAGAGGCGTAGTGGAGGACAGTTTTTAGCATATGAATGGAGCATCGGGAGTTGGACGATCGGGAATCAGCGGGTGAATGCATTGATGCATATCAAACCCCGTAGCCCCGACGGGGTTAGGTTGTGGTCATGGGTAATGGTCACATGGACCAGGGCTCAGTCAGGAGGGCTGAAGCGCATCGCGAATCGGGAAATCGAGGATCCCGTTGACATAAACGGTTTGTCATCGCAGGTGTCGAAACTCTGATGGAGTGATAAGACCAAGGTCGCACGAAGGCAGGTCACATGGACCATTGTCTAGCTGGAAGGGGCTAGCATATGGAATGCCGAAACCCGATTCGAAAAGGCACGCATAGGTTTAATTCAAATTTCAAAAGGGGGCCCGATTTCTCCAAGCAATAAATATTGGACCCAATGAGCGTTGAATGGGTCCTGGACAAATGGGCTTAAAAAAGGGGGTCGATGCTCTCGGCAAAGGTGTGGTTGAAGGATGCGGAGGCTATTTTTCTGACAGCAGGGATATCTACTGGTGGGTGATGTCATTTGTGCAGGTAGCATGAAAGATTTGAAGAAAGAGGAACCTCCTTGTGGAAGTCAGGCGACAGATCTACATTGACAGAGAAATTACGACTGTGGGTTCAGCAACCATGAGATCAGAGGCATCATCTCTAGGTTTATTGAGTTGTTTAATATGTGTTCTTTGGTAACTGTCTGACAGTCTGTAGATCTGTGTTTACCCTTGAGATAATTTCTGTTACTGTCATAACCATTAGATGAAACTGCCTAATCCAGTGTGAAAATTAATGAAACGTGGTCAGTGGTGAGTATGAGGGTTAAACCCCTCAGTAGTAGCAATCTTCCAGTAGAAACTGGTGCTATCTTTAGGGGGTTGAAGATCCCTTCTAGGAAAGGCTGGTAAACGAGAGAAGGTTGTAGCCTTCTGCAGGTAGAAGCCTGCATACTAGTATGAGCCTGCACTAGTACATTGTTGTAGAATGTTTTCTTAATAATAATCATTGAAGACAGAGACAACAACAGCGGTGGTTTTCTCCCGATTTGGGTTTCCACCTTAAATCCTGGTGTGCATGTGTTCTATTCATCTATGTTAGTTTATTTTGTTGAATTACTATCTAAGAGACATTTGATGAATGAAGAAACCCATAATAAGATCTCTGGATGCACTATTGTTTTCATAAGAATATACAACAACTGATCTCTATAAAGTAGACTAAGATTTTTCAGAGAAAGAAAAGTTAAAAATTATTGATAGCTCAAATACTGATTCACCCCCCCCTCTTAGTATTTTCCAACAATTGGTATCAGAGCCTGGTCTTTCTGAAAAGGCTTAACTGCTAGAAGGAAGATCAATCAAAATGAGTAATCAAGATGGAATGGCATCTATTAGGCCTCCACTCTTCAATGGAAACAATTTAATCTTCTGGAAAACAAGGATGAGATCTTATCTTCAATCTCTGGGAGCAGATGTATGGGCTATTGTTGAAGGAGGATATCAATATCCATC
>ML820241.1:51420-63332 GCA_009831015.1 Picea engelmannii
GAATCCTGTTATGCATTCCAAGACCAAGCACATTCCCATCAAATATCACTTCTTACGAGAACAGGTGCTTGAGCAAAAGGTGAAATTGGAGTATGTTCCCTCCAAAGAACAAGTGGTTGATATCTTTACCAAACCCCTACCCAAAGAAGCGTTCGAATATCTTCGACAAAAGCTAGGAGTAGTCTCTGCCATACAGAGGATCAGGTCTAATTAAGTACAGACACAGGATCTCAATTGGTTGATGCACTGGCTAAGGGGGAGATTATTCAGCAGATACAACATGGTTTCAGGGTAAGCATGGTACTGTCCACTCTTTTCCATTGATGTCAAAGGGGGAGAAAGGAGTTTCGGGAACATAGTCCAGTCTGAATGGATGAATGCAGAGGAGTGTTGAGTCTGAATGCAAGTGTTGCCATCAATGCCAAAGGGGGAGATTGTTGGCAAATATTGAACAAGCAACGAGTGTGTGTTGATGGTTGTTGTCATTGATGGCAACAACGGAGATGGCAGGATATGAAGGATAAAACCCCTTGGGGATTCGGACGTAAGAGCTCAGGAGGTACAGCAGTGAAGAAAACACGCGCAACAAGAGCTTACAGAGAAGAAGGAAGACAGAGATCCAGTGACCGTTGGATTCCATTCAAATTTCCCGAAAGGCCAACAACCGTCAGATCTACAGAAGTTGTGAAGGAGAGAAGTCATCGAATATTCGGGGATCGGGAGTTTATAATGTCCAATCCACTTGACATCGAAAACTCCAAAATCGCGATATGCGATTTCGCGACTTGATCGTAGCCATTAGATCAAGAAGAGATCAGGACCATCCACTTGTAGACAGGAGGTGTCATCGGAGTTTTGGGGATTAGGGTTTCAACATGCAAAGAAAACAATGCAACGAAAATTTCGATTTCGCGATATGCGAAATCCCGACTGAATATGCACCGTCAGATCAAGATGAGATTTAGACCGTCGATCTTATTCACGGCAGCAGTCCACGTCAGCTTGGGACACGTGGCACAACCAGGAAATGAAAGGTGGCAAGAAGATTCAACAATTCAGGCACAGGTAAGTCACGAATCAGAGTGACACGTGGCAGTATTTAACATGTGTCAAATCACGTGTGACGTCAGCCCGTATCGGAGAATCGGGAATCGGGGTTTCGCGACTCCCGTGAACAAGTGCATCAGAAATCCCAAAATCGTGAAATGCGATTTCCCGATATGAAAGATAGTGTGTGGGTCACCAAGAAAGATCAGAGCCATCCATCAGGAAGGATGCGTGGCAAAGGATCGGGAGCCGTCGGGAAATCGGAGATCCTGGTGACAAGGGATTTGTGCATTGTGAAATAGTGATGAAAGAAATCTCGATTGAATCTGGACCGTCAAATCCAGAAAGGATCAGGACCATTGATCACAGCTCTGTACAGAATTTCATGGATCGGGTGGAAGGAGTATGGAGGAATAGGGACCATCCATCAGCAGGGACAGGTGTCGAAGATCAAGGCACCGTCGGACATCGGGAAATCGGAGTTCCTGAGGTCGAAGGAAACGAGAGATCGAAAGTCTCGAAATCCCGACACAATCGGGACCGTCCATCTGAGAGGACACGTGGCAGGAGATTGGTGCCATCGGCAAAATGCCCGACAAGAGGTCGTTCATCGGCTAATCAGAAATTGGGATATCGGAGATCCTAGGCACAAAGGTTTTGTGCATTTCGAAATCGCGATCCGCGAAATCCCGATGAGTGGGGTACAACTGTCAACACAGCAACGAAGGAGGATAGAGGCATAGTGGAGGACAGCTATTAGCATATGAATGGAGCGTCGGGAGTTGGACGATCGGGAATCACCGGGTGAATGCATTGATTCATCTCAAACCCCATAGCCCCGACGGGGTTAGGTTGTGGTCATGGGTAATGGTCACATGGACCAGGGCTCAGTCAGGAGGGCTGAAGCGCATCACGAATTGGGAAATCGCGGATCCCGTTGACATAAACGGTTTGTCATCGCAAGTGCCGAAACTCTGATGAAGTGATAAGACCAAGGTCGCACGAAGGCAGGTCACATGGACCATTGTCTAGCTGGAAGGGGCTAGCATATGGAATGCCGAAACCCGATTCGAAAAGGCATGCATAGGTTTAATTCAAATTTCAAAAGGGGGCCCGATTTCTCCAAGCAATAAATATTGGACCCAATGAGCATTGAATGGGTCCTGGACAAATGGGCTTAAAAAAGGGGGTCGAGTCTCTCGGCAGAGGTGTGGTTGAAGGATGCGGAGGCTATTTTTCTGACAGCAGGGATATCTACTGGTGGGTGATGTCAGTTGTGCAGGCAACATGAAAGATTTGAAGAAAGAGGAACCTCCTTGTGGAAGTCAGGCGACAGATCTACATTGACAGAGAAATTACGACTGTGGGTTCAACAACCATGAGATCAGAGGCATCATATCCAGGTTTATTGAGTTGTTTAATATGTGTTCTTTGGTTACTGCCTGATAGTCTGTAGATCTGTGTTTACCCTTGAGATAATTTCTGTTACTGTCATAACCATTAGATGAAATTGCCTGATCCAGTGTGAAAATTAATGAAACGTGGTCAGCAGTGAGTATGAGGGTTAAACCCCTCAGTAGTAGCAATCTGCTAGTAGAAACTGGTGCTATCTTCAGGGGGTTGAAGCTCCCTTCCAGGAAAGGCTGGTAAACGAGAGAAGGTTGTAGCCTTCTGCAGGTAGAAGCCTGCGTACTAGTATGAGCCTGCACTAGTACATTATTGTAGAATGTTTTCTTAATAATAATCATTGAAGACAGAGACAACAGCAGCGGTGGTTTTCTCCCGATTTGGGTTTCCACCTTAAATCCTGGTGTGCATGTGTCATATTCATCTATGTTAGTTTATTTTGTTGAATTAATGTCTAAGAGACATTTGATGAATGAAGAAACCCATAATAAGATCTCTGGATGCACTACTGTTTTCATAAGAATATACGACAACTGATCTCTATAAAGTAGACTAAGATTTTTCAGAGAAAGAAAAGTTAAAAATTATTGATAGCTCAAATACTGATTCACCCCCCCCCCCCTCTCAATATTTTCCAACACATAGATCTAAAATGAGTTAACTAAATTAATGAATTCAACCCCTCAACATCTAAAAATGGAGTCCAATCATTCTTTGGGAAAATCAATTTTGTTCAAAGATTTGTCCCTGATTATGCAAGCATCGTAAAACCTATAAATTTGTTGCTAAAAAAAGGGTAGAGATTTGAGTGGAAAAAATATACCCAGGAAGCAGTCAACAATATCAAAGGGGCCATCACCACTGCTCCCTTCCTCATTAGTCTAGAATTTTAGAGAGATTTTATTATCTATTCATTTTCTACAGAGGTAGTCATTGTGCTCATCCTCACTCAGAAAAATAGCAATGAAGAAGAAATCCCGATAAGTTTTATGAGAAAAGCCATACATGACTATGAGTTGAGGTATTCAAAACTCAAGAAACAAGCTTTGGCTCTTGTAAAAGTTGTGGCACACTTTCAGGCATATATATTAAACTCCCATGTTATATATTATATTCCCTCGTCACGAGTCAAGATGCTTCTAAATCAACAGTTGAGACAAGGGAAATGGGCTAACTAGTTAGCGAAAATTCAAGAGTATGATATCGAGATTAAACCTTTGAAGGAAATAAAAGGACAAGGTTTTTTCAAGCTTATTGCGAATGGGGCCTCATTCGATGGGATGATTTCAATCTCAATTGGAGAACCATTAGTTGATTCAGAATGGTACAGAGATATCATATTCTATTTAAGGTCTGGGCAATTCCCTATTATAATGAATCCCAAGGAGTGAAGGACACTCGAGATGAAGCCAAACCAATATGTGTTGATTGCTAACATACTTTTTAGAATAAATTTTGATGGCATACTCCTAAGATGTGTCGATGAGAATAAAGCTCAAGGACTGATCAAATAATTCCATGAGGGAATATGCGGTGGACACTTTGCACCTACTGCAACTTCCCACAAAATAATAAAAGAGGTATTTTACTAGTCGTCAATCTTCAAGGATTCATATGTCGCAATAAGGAGATCTTTGTCATTTCAATTGTTTTCAGAAAAAATGAAGAACTTTGTGATGCCTTTGTAGTTGATTGTGGTGGAACAACCATTTTCCCAGTGTGGACTTGATGTTGTTGGGACTATTAATCCAAAATATAGCAAGGGGAATATTTACATTCTGACAACTACCGACTATTTCACAAAATGACCATAAGCAATGGCACTAAAGAAGGTTGATGCCGAAGAATTGATTAGATTCCTCAAGGACAAAATTCTATCGAGGCTTGGCGTCCATAATAAATTTATCACACACAATGGTTTGATCTTCATTGGGTCAAAGTTCATGGAGTTTTGTGGACAATATGGGATCATCATGGGTCAATCATCGAATTATTATCCACAAATAAATGGCCTTTTTGAATCCATGAACAAACCACTTGTGTAGATATTGAAGAAAATCATTGATATCAAACAGAGGAATTGGCATCTGAAGCTGACAAAAGCATTATGGGAAAGCAATAAAGCCTCTAAGGATAGCACCAGGATGTCTCTATATCTATTGGTTTATAGGAAAGAGGAAAAATTTTCGATTAGCCTTGAGCTTAAGGAATTTATCTCTTTGGTTAATACTGAGGATATAAAAGACACTTCGCATATCTAGAAAAGAATCAATCAGTTGTTGAAGATGGAAGAGGAACAAAGAAAGGCCTTCAATCAAACTTCTTAGAGGCATCATAGCATCAAGAGATATTTTTATCAAAGCACAACTATGAAGAACTTTTAGAAGGGAGAACTGGTACTGCTTTGGAACAAATCCAAGGAGAAGCCATCCATGCATACAAATTTCAAAGCACTCTGGACTGGACCCTCTGTCTTTGAAAATATATTGGGATTTAACTCATATATGCTCCAAGACATGAAGGGAAAAAGGTTAATGCTTCTTGTCAACGAGAAACATTTGAAAGGTTTCTTCTCCTAACACTTTATCATTCTCATTGTACACAATTTTATTTTTAGTTTGTATATTCTTAATTTGACACCATAGCCCAATGGGTGGAAGCACCTGGTCACGATATATTATGGATTCTTGACAACCCATAGGGGGTTATCATCCCACAGTTGGAGCCTGTTGTTGAGGTCATTTCCCGCTTCCTAAATTTCCCTCCCCTTTTCTATTTTCCCAAATTCTTTTTTTTTCCCTTTCTTTTCCCTCTTCTATACTTACCCGTTTTTTCCATTTTCTTTTTTCTCTCCTACTATCCCTTTCTAGTTCTACACTTAGTCGCATTTTTTAGATGGTGGTTTCTTAGGTTGGCGGGATCGAACTCGCATGCTTGCATGTTCCATGATATACACATTGCACCAAAAAGTTCCACGATCTACATTTTGATCCCTGGACTCACCTAACTTCCAAGTCTCATTATGCCTACAATGTGTCCATCCGACCGCCACACCATTCTATACTTAGCCAATTTTGCACCATATACCTTCACGGACTCACGGGTTCGTGGGTTCATGGGTTCACAAAAATCTCAAATCATATTTTTCTCTCACCTGTCCTCGCCATGCTAGCGCCCTTCCCAATGCACATTTACTATGATTTTAATGCTAATAACTTACCATATAGGTTCGAAAGGATTTCCATTAATAAGAGAAAGGATCGAGGAGATCTCCTATAAAAAAAAATTAAAGCAGGATTTACAGAGGATTATATTATCCCCCTCCAATGTTCATTTTAAACATAATTTGGAGCAAGGGAACGTTCTTGTCAACTTATGGTAGCAACTCGACAACAATTTTGTGGAGATACATTGAATATTTTCGGGTGCAAGGACCAGAGTTTTCAGTTGTCTAGAGAATATTCTTACTACTCATCCCCTTCTGTCCAGAAGGAAGAAATCTAGACATCTGGAATTGCGCACGCAGGTCATGTCCCGTAATTATTTGACTGGAAGGAGTTGGTCACATGGTGCGGCGAGAGATATATTCCAAGCCAACAGATTATTCAGTTGTGGTACCATTCCCATGTCTCTCTATCGCCTCAGGTATTCCGTAATATGTTGAGACTTCCCGAGCCAATGCTCACCTTCAAGGGGGAATATTACAGGGAGTTCTTAAAAAAGCATGACAGTGGATTGGACCTCTTACCTGAATTCCTAGAGAACCCAATGACCGTCCCTGAGGAAATCATGATATTGTAGGTTGGTTCATTTAAAAATACCTTCCAGGAAATTGCATGTATTTTCACGAGGATAACAGGACAAGAAACTACAACCAACATCTCCCGAATGATTCTTTACATTTTGTATTTTATGGTAAAAGAATAGGCCATCTTCGATTGGGGTAAGATGATTTCCATTGAAATTTCTTCCCAATTGTTGCAATACAAGAAGGAGATTAATTTATTTATGTCATCTTATTTGGTTTTCGCGATAGCGCATTGCTGTCAGTTCCCTATATTATCTATGTGTAAGAAGGTAAACTGCGAATTCAACCCAGTAACCTTCTGGTATCAACAATTATGGAGGCACAAGGCCTCCCAACATTTTTATGAAGTTTTTAATGATTTTGTCTCAGTTTTTAAAGGCTTTCTATTTAGAAAGGACACTCTCCAAATTTTTGAACAGGCGAGTAAGTTCCTGGATAGGAAGGGGACACTAGAACAAATAAATAATTATAATGTTATAAGGATTTTTGGTTCTAAGGAAATCCTTCCTTCCTTCCATGCCACATATCTGACAAAATGTTTGTTGCTGAAATAGTAAGTCAGTACAACTACTTGTTGCATTTTTTCCATGAAAAGAGAAAAAATCAATTCATACCTCTGCCTTGGAAAGTTGTGACTTCATATAAGAAATATGAAAAAGATTGATGAATTCACGGGCCACTTCCATAGCCTCAATTTAAAATATGTTGAAAGAGTAAAAGGGTTCGACTGTAGTAGAATTTTTGTAGAACATATATTGGTTGCTAGTTTCAACAATTGTTTCATTAATGCTATTCTAAATGAAGATGGAGATCACATCTCAGGCACTCCCGCTTGTGACACTGCTGACATGGAAATGATACTTAACACCAATGAGTCATACAAGCAGAGAGGAAAAGGTTCCAGTGAGAAAAGTGCCCAATCCCAGAATGTTACTCCAAAGAGTACAACATCTCGAAGCAACGCTCCAATGACCCACCAAATTAAGACAGAAACCCACAATTCTTCATATGGAGGAGGAGATAAGAACCCTCCTTCATGAAAAATTGAAAGTTCTCACAAGATTCCCTTGAGGAAGAAAATAAAAAACATTGTGCAAGAAGAGGAGGGACCTCGAGGTGAAATAGACATCCACGACCTCTCCCTCGAGGATATGGAACCTGAAATTGACATCGAAAAAGTGTTCCCCAACGTCGACCAACTAGAGAAAATTTCTCACCAGAATCCTCAGATGGAAATAATTGAGAGCGAGGCCTTTAATGAAGAAGATACTTTTGTATTTCAGAGTGTTGTTTTTGACAGTGAGTCCAAAAATTTGATTATTGAGAAAAGAGATGTAAAAAATAAAAAGGCGAAATCTCATTCAAATATTAATCTATGGAACATGTGGCCTTCCCAAATTCACAGAGTAACTGGAGGCCCTCTAGATAACTATATTGGGGACCTTGAAGAAGATAATGTCAGGTTAAAGGAACAAATCAAATAATTGGAGGAAACTTCAATGCCTCTTCCAGTACTTGCTAGTCCTTTAGCAATGATCGGGCCTACCACACCTACAACAAAATTAAAAGGCTCGAAAAGCCTTCTCACATCAACCCGGGCCTATGTGGAGAAGAATATCAAGAAAATAATGGAATTAATTATAGAGGCTTGGGATATATCAAAGAGCATGGTCTCTTTTGGAACGAGATCACATGATTTTTATGAATATTTATAGGCAGATTTGAAGAAAAAGGAATGTTTTTACCTCGATGCAGTTGTACCCTTTGGTTTTAAAGTTACCAATATGAAAGAGTTGAGAAGAAGATAGGAGGATCTCCATTCTCTGAACCAGATAAAACAACTAAATGTTGAAATTACTAAAACAACTGAGAGGGGGGGGGTGAATCAGTTGTTATTGAGCTTAAACAATATTAAGTCTATTAAAACATTATTAATCTTTCTTCAAGTGATCATCAACAATATACAACATATGGACAGTAAAAGTAAAGAACAACATTCACACATAAGGTATACACAGAGACAAATTTTCACGAGGAAACCCATAAAGGGAGAAAACCTCTTCTTCTTCGAAATGATAGGCAGTCTTTTAAGTTCTGTACATCATCTATAATGGAGCACCAACTCAACGTGAGGATACTACCTCTGTTTTACAAGCTACAACTTTTTTGAGAGCACCAACTCTCTGGTTTCTCTAGCACCCACTAGAAGGAAGCACCAACTCCCTTAATGTTCCAGCACCAACTGGATGGAAGCACCAACTTCCAGTTACACAGGCTCCAACCTGTATAACAGAGAACACTTGTTCTCCCTTGCAGCACCCTGCCACCCTTGTTTCTCTGGCTACAACCAAATGGAAGCTACAACTTCTTGTGTTCAAGCTCTCACTTGAACCTTTGAGGACAACAGTCCTCCCGAGCACCTCCCAACCACCCTAGAATATGAATGAATAAAAAAATATTCAACTTCGCAGGTAAATCAATTCTTACCAATCTTTCTTTGTTCTGTAAATCTGGTCTTCTTTTAACTGTTCTGCAATTCTTCTCTTCCTCTGTCTGTTTAGCAGGTCTGCTCCGCATCAACTTGTTCTGTCATTCTGCTCTTCTTCAACTTTTCTTCATCATCTGTTACTCTTCTCTGAGTTTCATCTCACACAATGCATATTCTCAATCTCACACAACACATTCTATGATTTTTCTTTTCTTATAGTTTCATTCATTTTTCATATAGAACAACCAACAACACACAGTCTGTCTCATTTTATTTTATACACACATCCCCGACAGTTCCACTTCGCATTTCCTTAGGCAAAACAAGGACAACTGTCCAAGCAACTAAAATGCTAAGTGATTTGCAATCATGAGTCCATTTCTCTAACAGATTCGTAACTGAGGAGTTAACTGTGAAAGAGAACAGTAACCCTCCGATATTTGTTCAAATTCACCTGCACCGTTGGATTGGCTTTATGAGATCTTTCATTCATTTTGACATTTTTGTGGCCAAGCTTAGCACCTCAAGCTTCTTCCTCCATCTTCCATCAATGTGATCAATGGCTATGACCACGCGCTTATACATAAAGCGCTTTTGTGATTTCTCATTTCATGAATTTCAACACTATGCTCCGTTGACCCCAAGTCAGTGAAATTTCGATTGCTTCCCACATGTCCTATAATTCGATGGTCTAGATGTGATCTTGATTCAATGACTGCGATTGAATCACAATTTCACATATTGTGATTTCGACATTCTTGTTGTATTGTTTTCTTTGCCTCTCCATGTCGCGATTCGTGAAACTCCGATATGGAGTTAGATCAACAGTCCAGATCTGATCTTGGTTCAGTGGCTGCGATTAAATCACGATTTTGCATATCGCGATTTCGACATTCTTGTTGCAATGTTTTCTTTGCCTCTCCATGTCGCGATTCGCGAAACTCCGATATGGAGTTAGATCAACGGTCCAGATCTGATCTTGATTTAATGGCTGTGATTGAATCGCGATTTTGACATTCTTGATGTTCAGTGGTTTTGTCACTTCAAAGTCCCGATCCATGAAACTTCAACATGAACTAGAATCAACGGTCCAGATTCAACCTTAATCTGACAGCTCAGATTATGTCGCGATTCCGCATATCGCGATTTCGGGATTCTTGTGATTGATTTTACTTGACATCTCCAACTCTCGATCCCCGAAACTCCGACATGGACTGGAATCAACGGTCCAGATGAAACCTTAATCTGACGGCTCAAATTAAATCACAATTTCACATATCGCGATTTCGAGATTCCTGTGTTTGATTTTACTTGACATCTCCAACTCTCGATCCCTGAAATTCTGACATGAACTGGAATCAACGGTCCAGATTCAACCTTAATCTGACGGCTCAGATTAAATCACGATTTCGCATATCGCGATTTCGAGAGGTTAGGGAACCCTGTTCCTTTTGACTCTCTAGTCAGTGAAATGACGATCTATCCCCACGTGTCCTACCCGTAAATGGACGGTCCTCCTTCTTTCAGAATTTTGTACACCTGCTTCTCCTTGTTGTACTTTAAAAAAGCGTTTAGGTTCTCCTTGATCCAACGATGGTCGGGTCCTGCGCTTGGATCTAACGTCTGAGATATGTCCTCCTCTTCAGCACTCTTCTTGTCTACATTCAGATCTAACGGCCCTCGTTCTTTCAGGAATTTTGAATGGGATCCAACGATCAGAAATGATTCTCAAACTTTATGGGCCTTCAATCATTCTATCAATGTTGTGTTGCCTTTGATTATTCGATCTTCCTGAACTTATCTTCTCTTTGCCTGTCAGTTAAAAACTTCCTGTACTCATGCCATCTTCATTGTTGTACTTGCCATCAATGACAAGAATTTGTTTTCTGTTAAATATTTGTCATTCGTTGTCTGTTAAATATTTGCCAACAATCTCCCCCTTTGGCATTGATGGAAACGATGGAAACATAAGCACCCACATGCATTCAGACTCAACTCTCCTCACGAACTCTTTTCTCCCCCTTTGACATCAATGTCACAGAAGAAACATTCTTCCCCTAATCTGTTGCTAAACATACTCCCCCTGTCGACTATAAGCATCTTGGAAATACATCAGATATTCAATAAGTACTCCCCCTGACCAGGTGACTAGATTAGACACAAGAAATTATAACCCCCAATTTTTTACGAAGATATCCAAAAGGGGTTGTTGCTAATGGTTTAGTAAAGATATCAACCATCTATTCTTTGGAAGGAATATAATTCAGCTGAACAATTCTGTTTGTAACTTGTTCTCTGAGAAAATGGTACTTTATTGGAATATGTTTAGTCTTGGAATGCAGAACAAGATTCTTGGAGACACTAATGGCACTGGTGTTATCACAATGAATTGGGATAGGAGCAGTATAAGTTACCTTCAGATCTGCAAGAGTTTGTATCATCCATAAGATTTGTGTGCAGCAAGTAGCAGCAGCAATGTATTCTGCCTCTGTAGTGGATAATAAAATGGATCCTTTCTTTTTACTAAGCCATGAAACTAAGGAATCACCCAGAAAGAATTCTCCTCCATTGGTGCTTTTTCTCTCATCAACATAGTTTTCCTAGTCTACATCTGAATAAGTAGTTAACTGGAAATTCTGATTTCTAGGATACCACAGACCATCCTTTTGACAGCTACCAAATGAATTTGTTTAGGAACAGACTGAAAACAGCCTACCATTCCAACAACTTGCATTATATCAGGACGGGATGCTGTGATGTACATAAGACTGCCTATCATAGAGTGATATGTCATTTGATCAACATCAGGTGAGATATCATCTTTACTCAGCTTGCAACCTACCACCATAGGTGTGCTAACTGTAGAGGAATCTTCCATTTGAAATTTCCTCAACATCTCTTTCAAATATTTTTCTTGAGAAATAAAAATTCTTGCAGAGCTTTGTTTTACTTGTAGACCAAGAAAATATGACAGTTCTCCTATCATGGACATTTCAAACTATGTTTGCATAGAATTAGCAAACCATTGGATAGATGATTCATTAGTACAGCCAAAAATAATATCATCTACATAAACCAAAACAACTAGTAAATTATCACCTTCAGACTTAATGTAAAGGTTACTGTCAACAATACCTTTCTTGAACCCTTTTTCTTGTAGAA
>ML820241.1:78653-93517 GCA_009831015.1 Picea engelmannii
ATCCAAGGCCGCGGCTATCAAAGCCGAAATTGACAAATTACGTACAGCCGGGTTTATTTACCCCATCGCTTACACTTCATGGGTTTCCAACCCTGTACCCGTCGACAAGAAACAGGGCACTATCCGCGTCTGCACAGACTTTCACAATCTCAACAATGCATGTCCCAAAGACAACTTTTCAACACCCTTCATCGATCAGGTTATCGATGACTGCGCCGGCCACAAGGCTCTCTCCTTCATGGATGGATTCTCTGGCTATAACCAAATTCAAATCCACCCAGCCGATCAGTATAAAACTGCATTTATTACCCCGTGGGGTACTTTTGCATATCGTGTCATGCCTTTTGGCTTAAAGAATGCTGGCGTAACTTTCCAATGGGCAATGACATACATATTTCACGATCTGGCTGAAATCATCCTCGCCTACTTAGACGACCTCACCGCTCGATCTAAGAAGCGCACTCAGCATCTCGATGATTTACGAATCATCTTTCAACGGTGCCGTCAGTATAACATCCGCTTGAATCCCCTAAAATGTGTGTTCTGTGTCACCGCAGGGCGCCTCCTTGGTTTTATCGTTTCACAAAGCGGTATCACCGTGGACCCCCTCAAAGTCAAAGCCATCACCGAAATTCCACCTCCTCGGAATATACGACAACTTCAGAGTCTACAAGGCAAAGCCAACTTTCTTAGACGCTTTGTTCCTAATTACGCTATACGCGCACATGGTTTCCTTCGCTTACTTCATCGGGACATCCCCTTTCATTGGGACGACTATGCCCAACAGTCGTTTGACGACCTTAAAACTGCACTGTCCAACGCACCTTTGATTAGTGGGCCAGACTACAGTCACGACTACATTCTCTACATATCAGCGTCAGTTGTATCAGTAGCCGGTGTCCTCGTCCAACTCAGAGATGACAATTGTGAACACGTCATTTACTACGTCAGTAAGAACCTCTCAGGACCACCCCTGAAGTACAAACATGAAGAGAAACATGCTCTAGCAGTTGTCCTCGCGGTCTAGAAACTGCGCCATTATATCCTGCTTCACACCACCAAGGTCATCGCAGATTCCAACCCAATGCAATATTTTCTCAGCCGTCGCCAAGTTAACAGCAAATTCGCTCGATGGATCGTTATCCTTCAAGAGTATGACCTCAAGTTCTCAATACCCAAGAGTAAGAAGGCCCTCGTTCTCGTCGAACTTGTCACGACCCTTCCCTCTAACACACCTAGTACCCCCGTCAACACTGAATTTCCTGATGAACATCTCTTTTACATTGCTTCCGATGATCCTTGGTATGGCGACCTTCTCATCTACCTACAAACTCAAAAGTTTGGTAATCACCTATCACGAGATGATCGTTGGTGCATTCGCCATCAGGCTCCCCGCTACCTCCTCATCGGAGACATACTATATCGACGGGGCGTTGATACTATCCTTCGTCGCTGCCTAACTATTGACAAGGCCGACAGAGTCTTAAACGACTTCCACAGCGACGCGTGTGGGGGCCATCTTTCGGGTATATCCACGGCTCAGAAGATTATCCGGGCCGGTTACTTTTGGCCTACCTTGTTCCACGATTGCATTCATGCCGTGAAACGATGTGAGCAATGTCAGCTCTATGCCAACAAAGCCCACGCTCCCCTGGCTCTTCTTCATCCTGTCATTACTGCAAGCCTCTTTTGCAAATGGGGCATTGACTTTATGACTTGTAATCCCCCCTCCATCAATGTTCACAAATACATTGTTGTCGCTGTGGATTACTTCACCAAATGGGCCGAAGCTATGCCCACTTTCAACAACACCACTGACACTGCAGCGTGTTTTTTCTTCAACCACGTCATATCCCGTTTTGGCGTACCACTCCAACTTGTTTCCGATCATGGGAAACACTTTGAGAATGATATCTTTGTCGAACTCTCATCTCAGTTAGGCTTCTCCCACGAGTTTGCCTCACCATACTATCCTCAGTCAAATGAATAGGTCGAAGCAGTAAACAAAGTCCTCAAGACCATGTTACAACGCACGGTTAATAAACACAAAACTAATTGGCATCATATGTTATTTTCCGCGCTATGGGCTTACCGAACGGCTGTGAAGACCGCCACGGGCTTTACGCCATTTCACTTAGTCCATGGGGTTGAGGCAACTCTCCCCATCGAGTGCGAAATTCCCACCCTTCGCACCACAATCGAGCTTTTACCTGACACTGCTCCAATGGAGCAGCGCTTGCTGAACTTGGAGTCTCTGGATGAGGATCATCGATCCTCATTACAGAACAATGAAGCAGCTAAAAAATGATCCAAAGCTACCTTTGACCACCATGTCAACCTTCGCTCATTTCACGAAGGCGACCTTGTCCTCGCTTATGATATTGTCCATGATACCTTTGGCCACGGAAAATTCTAATCACTGTGGCATGGCCCTTACATCATCCAACATTGCCTCACCAAAGGCGCATACATCCCGGCCTCCCCTGAAGGCCTCACACTCAAAGAACCCGTCAATGGGTTATATCTCAAGAAATTTTATGCTTAGAAGTAGTCATGCTACTTTAGGTTTCTTTTTCTTGTTTAGTGTTTTTAATCTTTTTTTCCCTACCCTCTCGTCTAAACTATCCTTTGTGCTATTGACAAATGACTCCTCCACCAGCTTACCATATTGGTTACGCCGATGGCGCCAGCCGTTGGACACAAAATCTCGCTTCGGCTGCTTGGGATCTCTACACCCCATCACATAACATGCTACATTCAAACGGCATATGTTTGGGACCAGCAACCAATAACCAAGCCGAATACACTGCTGTCATTGGCCTCTTGACTGACGCCCAGCATCATCATATTCGTCACCTTAGCGTTTTCCTCGACTCTCAGCTAGTCGTTCTCCAGCTCAACAATGAGTACCGTATACGCGATCCATGCCTCTTTCGCAAATACCTATAGGTTAGATTATTATCTCGACATTTTGATTCCGTTACATTTACATATATTCCAAGAGAATTGAATCAAACAACAGATAACATAGCTAACATGGTGCTAGACTGGCATATATCACATCAAGCTACACACACATGAACATCTCATACATCCTGTCACAGCATATAGGAAATATAGACATCATCGTCATAAAATACAAAAACACATGTACCACATTTGGATCTCAAAAAATATGTATACTCATATATATATCGCATCCGAATGTTTACAACAAAAAAATATCGGCCCTTCGGCCCGTGCCACATAAACGGTACAAAAATCGGCTCACCAGCCTATCAAAAAGGTACAAACATACATGGTACAATCAGGGGGCCTCTAAGGCACCCCTAGTTGCCCCTCCCTCGGGAGGATGTGGTGGCCCGCCCCCACCTGCCCCAGGCAGGGGTGGTGGAACATCCGCAGGACCACCCTGCCCAGGCGGCAGGCGTCCACTGGTCATAGCAGCAAGCACAGCTACTCGCCGCATGATCGACCGCCATGGCGGCGGTAACCCGACACACTTCTCCAAGAACTCCTCGTCCTGGATACGGATCCACATGCCCTCAGGCACGTCTCGCAGAACCGTCTCAAACCGATGGACTAGATCCTCATCATCTCTGGCTGCCGCCGGAGGAGCATGAGATGGCCCCGCACCAGGGTCATCCCAACGGTGCCTCTGCGCTGGTCTCTCGGGCCCTGCTGGTCCCTCAGCAGCCTCATCCCTCGGCCGCCTCCCTGCACACGGCGGTCTCTCCTGCTCTCGCTGCACGGGCGCTCTGAACACCTCCACCTCACGCCCGCGAGGTGCCACATCTGCACATGCACCAAACACGCAACAACAGAGGGTATCAGTGTCTATACATCAAACATATGCACTGTTATATCAAAAAAACAGAATAAATCACAACATAAAAATACACAACATACCTCTGTGGTCAAAAATCTCCCCAGGAGGCAGTCTCATATCCAAGTCCCCCCGAAATTCCACCCCCGCATAGGGGAACTGGAGTATAAACTGCGGCGTCTGCCGCCATATCAGCGCTGCCTCCTCTATGAAGTAATGGCCACCTTTGCCACCACCGTGGCGAACCAAAATCTCGGACCACCACCTCAAGCGCGGGTCTCGTACCCCTGGTACCTCCAGCACCACCCTCGATCGCAACGCCGACACCCTCTCCAAGAAAAAGGCCACCAGGATGGAGCCAAAATAAAACTCCCCCCTGCCTGTAGACCGACAACGGTCCAGCTACGTGATCATCCGCGCATGAAGAGCCAAACCCCATGCGAACCGCTCACGGCCCACCACCACCCTCTCCATCAACATCAACTCCCCACCACTAATCCGGTGGGGCGCTGTGGACCCATAGATCCGCACTATCATCGCTGCTACGCAACGATGCAGCAGAGCATCTATCACCCTGATGCACACTGATGACCCAGTCATATAGTGCTCACCTGAGTAGTATCGCTCGGTGACCTCCTCCAGATCAGTGTCCCTCGGCAGCACAGGCACTGCCGGCAACGGCATTCCCCAAAAGGGGAGCCCAGTCAAAAAATAGATGTCCTCCACCACAGTGAAGGTGACCTGCTCTCCTCGCACGAGGAAGCAGTGCTGCTCAGTGCTCCACATCTCAATCAGAAACTAGAGCAAATACTCCTGGGCCCATATCAGAGGGCACTCAAAAAACTTTAGCAACCCACTGGCTTCTAAAGATGCACGCACTGCCAGCCTCGCCTCGACCACCTCCTCCCGTAGCGGCTCCCAGTCCCGCTCGCGCCATCACACCTCCATGCTCACTGATCGCTACCTGCACACAATCCAGAGTCCTATATTAGCTTAGATAATCATCTAATACATCAAATAAGCTAATTTTTTCACCTTAAAACCTTGCCTCCAAGGCGCGGTTTTTTCCCCCTCAGGCGCGCACACATGCGCGCCTGTTCTCCATACAGGCGCGCACACATGCACGCCTGTTCACTTTACAGGCGCGCTCTAGAGTGCGCCTATCATACTCACAGGTGCGCTCTAGAGCGCGCCTGTTCAAACTACAGGCGTGCACTCATGCGCGCCTATCTACCCCACAAGTGCGCTCCTATGTGTGCTTTTTCAGTGTACAGGCGCGCACTCATGCGCGCCTTCCACTGAGTCGCCCGCGCATTGGGACCCACACCCTATCAAAAACCTCGTAAAAACTCACATGTGGCCCCCTATCCCTACCCTGCCCAAAAATTTGAAACCTATAGCTATGCAGGATGTTCAGACCACTAACCTGAATCTTGCACGCCAGGAAACGGATGCCTGGTGCTCTCAAAATCGCTCAATCTCCTCTCGATCTGCTCTAGAATTCACTATAGCAGCAGGTACAAATGAGGTGGCAATGTGGGCCCTACAGCTATATATAGGGTTTTTGCCAAACTTCCACTCACCATTCCGGGAGCCCACGGCGTCCATTTTTCGAACCGTCTTCAGCCACGGGATCAGTGTCCCGCCGCCTACATCATGGCTACCTCTGGGCCACTTTTTACCCAGAGCCCTCGAGGTGCCTTTTTTCCACATCATGACCAGGTACACACGTGCATTGTCACATTTGTCAAATACAAGCTCATACCTTTGATTCTCTTCAGATATTGTTCACTTTGGGTATTTGGTTATTATGTGTGCAGGTACTTGCTCATCGGTCACCGACATCATCCCTTCAGGTATATATTTAGCATTGGCATGTAGTCTATCCCACTAAATTGCACTTACATTTCCAGTCACACCCTTTGATATTTGCCTTTAGGATCCTCATTCCTGGCTCTGCAGTACCCAAACCTCCATTTTGCATCTACGGTACTGCAACCCGGTAGCATTCTCACCCACATGAGTTGTCCCATTCATAGCACCTTTTTCCACTTTTGACACTCATGTTGTTTTTTTTCATTACCCTTTAGGGATGCGAGTCCCGGTAGTCTTACATCATGTTGCGAATTAACCACATACTTCTTCTCCTCATTTGGCTAGCTTCCCATATGGACTCCCAAATAATCACTTTTTGGTTACGTTCTATTTTACCTGCACCTCCGCAGGATCATGAACCCACCATTTCATCCAACCTCAGTTTGCCCATCTACGAACCTATCTTCATTTCACCTACCTCATACAGAAACTAGCCAATGGGGCCCCCACCCTTCATCATTTTTTCATGATAAATTCTGCCCTCCCTGGGGCACGCATTTCACACTGGGGCACCCGTTTCTGTATTTGTACATTTTTTCCCAAATTATTTATTATTTATTATTTATTGTACAAACACCTTTACCTTCAGTCAGTACATTCTTTGTCGTCACCATTGGCGACTTGCTTTTTTTGGCCATACACAACCCATGTTGCCCTTGGATTGGAGCAGTACTTATCATTTACCCTTGCCGACATCGTCCATATCTTCAGAGTACCCCGCAGGTCAGTTACCTCTACCCTCTGAATTTGTTCACCTTGTCCCGCCTCTGGCACAACTTAGCCTTGGTCTTGTCGTCCCCCTGACACTCTACCTTGTTACACGGTTGCGGTCACTGTTTCTCTCATATATCCTCCAACCAAGGGCAGTCTTGAGTCATCCCACTTCTTGACTTCGTCCATGTACCTCTGCCACTTCATCACCTCAGTAGATTCCATGGAGTACCCTTTTTTGCTTCTGGGAGTCGCGTCCCCCTTTTTGTCGACATCAACACACTTTTCCAGAAGGGAGACAGTATCTTGATTCTCATTCTCTATTAATGAGAGATCTCGGATGGCACAGGGGGAAACAACATTTCTCCCTGCTGTCGTTGGCCCCCTTAACATTTGACGCCAACACTCTCTCATGTTATGGTGGGTCTTACTTTGCGGCTATTGCAGTTCTTTTTGTCATTTGCCGAAGACCTCTGAACTTGGTAGGGCCATCAATGCCCACATCATCGTCGCTACTTATTACAGCGACCATTGCCTGTTATTCAGAGTATGTTCATTTGCAGAATTGTCTTCTGCCTTTTACCGCCCCCGAGGGCGCTGCAGTTGTCTACACCAACACTTCCGTCATCTTTTTTCAGAGTTACATCACACAAGCATGGGGCATGCCCGCCTCGTTTGTACACAGTTGTATATTTTTTCATACACGTCTCTCAGAAGGTCGAGATACGGGTTCCTTTTTCCTCCAACGGATCGTTCCGAAGGGTCCCACTATTGCTTTCCCTTACAACAACATTCTCAGTAGAAGAAACATTGATGGATTTCGGCGATACATATGCTCCTAACCTCATCCATCAGGGGGCATCTGTTATCACTGAAATTTCGTCAGCACATGGCGACAAGAACTCCACATCATCTGCACATGGCGACAAGAACTCCACATCATCAAAACAGCAATGAAGTCATTCATGGCACTGAATTAAGTTCACAGCATTCCAGAAGGGTCAAAAACTATACAAAGTAACCAAAAATTGAAGGGCGCGTTACAGCAGTAGGGTGCGCGCGCGTATGCGTGGGACAAAAATGTGTTACGCATGCATGCGCACCCGACGTGCGATTGTCCACACAGAAAGCCGCGCATCTGCTAATATGACACATTAATTGCTTAAGTCGGCCTCCCGACCACCTGTGGACCGGCCCCCAAGATGATTTGACCCTCAGATCAGGGTCGACTCTGCAAATTCGGTGAATTTATGGCTTAAGAGAACCCTAAACAGGTCCGTGTTTACACCAGAAGCTGGTTACGTGACCGCCTGGAAATCGCTATAAATAGCCGTGAAGACTCATTGTTTCAGCAGAGAATTCAAAGCAGAGTTACGCTGTCAAGATGCATCAAAGCCTAGCCTTTGATAACCAGTCCATCAGCTGTGTAATCCCGAGTTCTCTCACCACCCATTTCTGTTCTGTTCATTTTGTAAGGAAGGCATTCAGTTGAGGATACCCGAAGGACCTTCCGCTGGAGGGAAGAGGAACCATTATCCCTTTCTTCAGCGTGTGCTATGGTTTTCGCTAATAGATCAAGCCTTGAAACCATTGATAAATCCCTTGTCTCACATTTGAAGTTTTTGTTTATTGTTGTAGTGTTATTTTCTTTCCAGCTGTTAGATAGATTTTATTCTGTTTGGTTTTCTGTTAACCCTTGTTGCTCCACAACATCCTGTTCTGCCTTGCCGAGCCCAATAGGGCATGCTAGTGCTCCCATTTTTGCTCACCTGGCGACGATTCGAGCACGAACAGCGATCATCGTTTTGGGATTGCTACAGCCCAAAACATCTTACGTGTCGATTATTTTTGGCCTTCCATATTCAGATACTGCATTGAGGCTGTTAAAAAATTCCCACCCTATTAGATATTTCAGTAGAAAGGATGTACCCACCCATCTCCACTCCATTCCATTGTCGCCATCCACCCCTTTGAAAAATGGGGTATCAATTTCATGCAATGTAAACCTACCTCAACCAAGGGGCATGGTTATATTATCGTCGTTGTTGATTGTTTCACTAAATGGGATGAGGCTATGGCTAGATTTCTTAATGATGACCAAACTGCAACACTTTTCATGTTCAATCACATCATCGCTTGCTTCAGAGTCCCACAAGCTATTTGTAACCGATCATGGATCCCATTTCCAGAACCAGATGATGGGTAAATTGCACACCAAGTTAGGTTTTCGTCATGAAAATTCATCCCCTTACTATCCTTAGGAAAATGGACAAGTTGAATCCATAAACAAAGTCCTGAATACCATGCTTCAATGCATGGTGGGGGTGAACAAAACCTCTTGGAATTTTCATCTCTTCTCCACACTCTGGGCTTATCATACTTTAGTTAAAACCACCACTGGATTTACACCCTTCTAGTTGGTATACAGGTTGGAAGTAGTGTTTTCGATTGAATGTAAGATTTTGTCCTTGAAACTCACCGTAGAACTCCTACCCCATACTTCTGTCAAAGAAGATTGATTATTGTATCTAATGAAGTTGGATGAAACCTATCGTAATGCTTCTCTCATCAATGAGACATATCAAAAACACATCAAGACTCAATATGATAAGTTTGTTCAACCTCGTGATTTTGAAGAAGGAGATCTGGTCTTGGTATATGACCAAGATCATGAAAAACTTGGTGCGGGTAAGTTAGAACCTATGTGGCATGAGCCATACATCATGAAGTGTGTGTTGTAGAGAGGTGCCTACAAGTTAGTGGATTACAGTGGATTATCTCTCGATGAGCCTCAAAATGGGCTTTACCTAAAAAAGTACCATGCATAAAATATCTCACATGTGTGCTTCATGCATTATTGTACTATATATTTTTGGTTTGGTGTGTCTTTTCTTTTGTGTGCACAAGTTTTTGTCCATTCTTTAAAGTTTCTTATACTTTTCTTTGTGCTTGAATGTGCAGATGTCATCATCCTTTCCTATCTATTTTGGATTTACGGATGGCACTAGTCGACATACCCAAAATATCGCTTCTGCATCTTGGTTCATCTACCACTCTGGCGAGTTAGTGTGTTCAGGAGGAATTTTCCTCAGATCTGTAACCAATAACGTTGTAGAATATCATGTCGTCATTGGACTTTTAACTGAATCTTCTTATTTAGGTATATCCCAATTTATTATCAACCTTGATTCTCAACTCATGGTTCATCAACTAACCATGAATACATTGTTCGTAATCCAATTTTTACACATAGCCATCTAAGGGTTTGTCATCTCAAAATATCTTTTGAATTTTTAGAATATAGAAATATATCGAGAGAACTTAATGCAACTACAACTTCGTTAGAAAATTATATGTTGGATTGGTAGATTGCACATAGATAAGCATTCAAAAGTGTGTCAAAATACATCATCCAAAAAGTAAATAGTAGGGAAGAATGTGGGCCATTATGCCCATGGTATCATCATAAAAGACTAATGTGTCAGGAGACTCTACTCGTCTTCCTGCACTACATTGTGCTCAACATAGCACACAACTTTTCTGGCCACTCATCATAGCAAATTACTAAGGCCTTCAGGTACCTCGACTGTATGTCTTCGAAGAGGTAAGGGTACATCTTGTATCCTCATGGAAGGAGAGCCCATGGTCAACCCATGGAGGTTCCTCTCCACCTCACAGAGTCTTCCTACTCTGACATCAACCTTCGTTGCTACCTGCAAATCTCCATGACGTCCTAGTACTGGCATCTCCGCCGAACGTGACGTGCCTCTGTCTGCATGATGAAAACAAATGACTTAGGTCCCTTATTGTACAACACAAAAATACATGTATACATATAAAAACAAAAAAACACTATTGCAGGTCATGCTCTTTCATATTTTACTTGATTCATCCCACTTTGCCTCTTCGGGGAGAATTAAATCTATGTTTCCCCTAAAGCCAACTCCAACATATGAGAAATCCTCTATAACCACAAGATTTCTTCTCCACCATGCGAAGAATTCAGCTGTAAAGTGAAATGATGAGGGTTCATTCCTGAACCGAGGTGAAAGACTCATCCACCGCTCCATCTAGGGCTCATATGAGAGGCATGCTATCAGTGCAACCTACGGCTACATCTTTGGTACTCTCTCTAGAAAGAATGAAACCAAGAAATATATGTATGAAAATTGTTTATGTTTTCATGTTCTACACTTAGAGATCTTCTCTTTGATGTTTCTCAAGAACCTTGCACTCCAGTTCAAAATCCTTGGCTCCAAGGACTGAATAGAATATGATATCTGAGACTTGGAAGCAAGGTGGGAGCTAGTGCTTCCCACCAGTTTAGTGATAGTGAAGAGAATGGATCACAGAGATAGTTCCATCACATATTTGATGATGATTCTCTCCTCTACCAAGTGTGATCCTGACACACAATATTGGGAAACATATGCCTCTATCGGTTGTGGAGTAAACCGGTGTCTAGATAAAAGGATGGGTGCTCCCCTATTTGATATCCCCATAATAATACACATCCTCAATGTCAATCTCAAGCATATGATATCCTATCCATAACACTTTCTCATCGGTGTCCCATAACCCAATAAGATACTTGAGTAAAAGGACTTCTTTTCTCATTTTTTGTAGCTTGAAGTACTTAAGAAAAACACAATTTTGTAGAGCTTCCCTCACTTGATGGTATTGTAAGGAATCCATATCATCGAATTCATGTTCTATTTCCTTCCATTCAATCATATTGGCTAGTGCAAACATGTAAATTCACAAAAGAATCACATTAGCTAAGTTTCAAGAAGAGGGATTTCTTTTTCACAGCCTAAAAACAAAAAACAAATTCAACTTTTGTGCCCAACTCTCATTGGAAAGAAAAAATAGAGAACTAGCACTCCCCTAGAAGACATACTAGGGTGCTGAAATCTTGAACAATGCCCCCCTCCATTGCTTAAGGGAGCGTCGATCATGTTCGACGCTGTAGGGATTTCCAAGGAGCTCAAGCTCATGAAATAAAGGTTGAAATTGAACAAAAAGACATGCAAATTAATGAGAAAGGTCAAAGTACCAACCTAATCTAGATGGAATCGTGAATCGTCGCCTATAGCTCCCACAGTAAACACCGAAAAATCACTCCAAAGGGGGGAAAACTCAAAGAAAAAGGGAAAATGGTAAAATAAAAGGTGAAAATGACTTATTTTTCCCTAATTGACTTTTTAATATATACAAATAGAGTCATTTATTCCTCTTTTTAACATTTATAATATTTATTTTTGAGTTTTTTCTAAAGTATTGTCGATTTTTAAAGAAACTGTTGACATTTGTTTGCCAAAAATAACTTGATTACGCAAGAAATTAGGGAGAAGAGATTTTTTGATGACCTTGTGAAGCTATTGAGAAAAATTCGTCATACTTCAAGATCATTAAAATATGAAGAGATGTTTTTTGGGAGGTAGATTACCCCTTTTTTGGTCCCAACAGAATAACTACAAAAAATGAACGCTCTAGTCAATCTTGGCTAGAAGATTTCTTCGTAGTATAATTTTATAATTTTTCAGACCTTGGAGACTAAAATTATGAAAAATGACAACCTCAAAGTTTTCTTTAAGTTATTTTCAAACTCCTTAAACATGAAAAACAATCCAATTTTCCTTCTCTCAACTCGCGAAAATACACATTGAAGGGCCCATATGGGGATGAACCCTTACTTCTTCCAGTTCATTAAATCAAGGAAGAGGAACTTACCCAAGGTGAGTTATATCAAGCATGTTTTACCCTCCTAGATCTTGTTAAACGAAAAAGAGGTACTCATCTATCTGGATGGGTGTTATCCACAATTTTGGTCATCATGATGATGTAATGATGATGGAAAAATCAGGCTCTTCACTAGAACACTTTCCTGAGAAAAGTTACATTTGTCTGCTTCCAGAAATCATACTTTTAAGGGAGGTTTGCAGGCTACCTATATATTTGCCTGCGAGAATGCATGATTCTCGCAGGCTGCATTAAGATGGAGTGAAAGAAGTTCTCACTGTACCTAACTGTCAGGGTGCGAACATCTTCTAACGGAAGGAAAAAGGATAAAATCTCAAACCTTCTAGAAAGGAATCTTCTAGAAGGATGAGTTGGCATTCGAATGGTTGTCAAATACTGGTTTTCCTGATATTTTGGGATCATTCCTATCCAAGTAACTAATCTATCCTCTCCTATATATTGAGGGGAATGTTCATGGAAAAGGTTAGAAGCAAACTAGCAAGAGATTGATTGGAGAATTAATGGAAGATTGTATGAAGGACTGATGCTACAGCAACTAGAGACACCAGCAAGGTCATCAAAAGTGGTTGATTTTCTTCATGCATGAGCAAGTGTGTGTGTCAGAGCTAGGAGCCATCGAAAGGAGATCTACAACATCAAGGATCAGGTTGTAAGTTTCACTTTCTATCAATTTAATACAGTAATATGTCCCTTTCCCATAAAGATGATGTCACTTTATTACATAACTCCTTGATCATATCTATAGATTAGCTATTCAATATATTGATTTGCTTTCACTTCGATTGGTTTGTACTGTTGTGATCTGAACGACACAAGAGCGTTGGAGCGAAGCTTGGAACAACAGAGACCTAAGGAAGCGTTCATAAGGTATGTTCATGGTCCTTGCCTCTTAGTTCATTCAATAGTCTAGATCTAGGGAAAGAGTATTATTCTGTCCTATTTTGTTCTAGATCCAGGTGGATCTAGGGAGATCGGTTTGTGTCCACACTTACGGATTAATCCTGAAACAAAATTGGCGACTCCACTGGGGATTATTCCCTTTTTTTTATATGGTTTTTGAGTTTTTCTGTGGCCATTTGCTCTATTGTCTTCTTTGTCCTGTCTTATCAGTCTCTGAGTCTTCAGGATATCCTGATAGACTTATTGGGTTCAGATGCCTATTTGAATTTTACTTCATTTTCAAAAAATTTTGTCATCTTCGGGAGTTCTCGCACTGTGTTTTACTGCAGACTACAAGAACGGTTCAGGTTCACACCTTGCACATAGGGTCCAGTGCGAACACCTTGCACCTTGCTACAAGGTTTCCTGTGAGAATCTCATCTTCTCGCACTGTGTAACACTGCTTGCCTGCGAGCAAGATTTTTGAAAATTTTGAAATTGACTTTTGGTTTTTCCAACTGCTCAGATTAGTTGAATTACCTCTTTTGGGCTTATTGGATCATTGATTTATACATTTATTTCTTTAGTTTTCTTTCTTGAACAGATTTAGGGTTTCAAGGTTTTTCTTGCCTTTGTAGCTTGACTTTCATTTCTTGGCTCTTATTGGCAATTTCATTCTCTCTGACTTCTAGAGTTGAGTGTGTCTGATTGGCTGAGAACCAATGATTGGTTGAGAGTTAAGTGTTTGGTGTTTCTCATTTTCTTGTTGGTTCGAAAGAACATTTTCGTTTGCATTGAGAAGACTATTTGGTTTGTTTTTTGTTCTTGCTTTCGTTGAAAGAGTTGATTGGGTTGTTATTGCTTGATTCTTTGTGATTTGATTTTATGCTCTCTCATTGATATAGTGTGAGTTCTTTTTGGAAAGTGAACACAATTGTTTTCTTCCATCAAATTGTTTTTGTCATTTACAAAACATAGGAAATCAAATTTTAAGAATTGTTGAAGCTTTGAAAAAGAAAACATAGTATATTGTCATTTGTTGAATGATTGTTTGTATTGACATTGGAAAAAGGAAATTTTGCATATAATTCGTGGTTGATTTAGAAAACTTCTCTCTCTCCCATATATAGGTTTCATTGAATGGAAAGTGTTATATTTCATTTCCATTCTTGCATTATTTGGGTCAGAGTCATACACACATGAGTTTCATTTCCATTACCTTTGAGTAAACAACAACCATTAAAAACATTGCGTAATCTTAAAATGTATCTAGTAACTCTTTTCTAGGGCTCTTTTACACCAACATTTAGTTAGGCTAGTGCTTTGGAGTAGGAAGAGAGATATACTCTCCAAAATCTCAAAACACACAATAGCATCTTGAGTTAGGGAGTGTTAAATTCCATTTGCAGCATATTGTCCTGGGAAGCCCTTCTAACACAAGGGTCAAGCACTACGTCGCATTGGTGTTGGCAGAGTTACTCACCCTGCTTTGTTGACATCGGTGTAGAGATTGCACGTATTACGGGGGTCACTTTGAGGTATACCCACAATTATGAGTGGAAGCCTTTGAGTTGATTTCGGGCCAGATACCCTGCCCTTGCATGTGGATCGGACCGACGACTGTTCCCCCAGGCTGTACTGTTGTTTGTGGTGACCTTAGTGGCCTGTCTCTCTAGGTTCTTACCCAAGGTGACTGTGAAGGGGAAAGTCTTCACGGTACCTGGAATTGACGTTGACCAAACTCACTCGGGCTCCTTGGAGGGTATACCCACGATTATGTGTGGGAGCTTGCACCAGGGTGTAAGTCTGT
>ML820242.1:0-15757 GCA_009831015.1 Picea engelmannii
CCAAGAACTGTGGCAAACTCAGAAATGTGAATATGTGATGTGAATGGACCTTGTGGAAAAGGTCGATGAATGTGAATAATATTATGAATTTATATTGCAGGACTGTTGAGAGGGGATATGCTGAAAAAGAGACCACGATGGCTACAGAAAGGCGGTGGAAGGCACCTGGAAAGGTGGCGTTAACTTCCACCGAAAATCAATACCGTATTTGGACTTCACTGGCCCGGAGAACCAAAAGTGGCTCGCTGGCCCCGAATTAAAATGTCTCGCAGGCTGGTAAGTAGAAGGCTCCTTAGGAATTAATGAGGGATGGGGAGGTGAACAACCCATCCGCAGAGCCGTCAGGTCTGACCAACAAGAGGGAAATCGTGACTCCACACGCACGCTTCCCACACCCGCAAGTCGGAAGGTCTGCGTGCTCACATGATCTTCTCTTCTCTACTGGCCTGAAGAACTCCAACGGTTCTTCTATTTCCCTATCGGGAAATCTGCACCCACAACAATCCTCGTGGGATCCCCCTCTTTACAATCGGGAGATCGGACTTCGCGACTTCGCGAGGTCAATGGTCGAGCGTAGCACTCTCAAATACCCAAAACCCGACAACCAGTAAACGCTGACCTTTTTCTATCGGGGTTTTCTCTATCGTGATCTCGACACTCGCAATATCAAACAACTTGTTTCCCCGACTCTTGATTTACGATATGCCAAAACTCCGACACACGCGCGAGTTTGACTATTCAACGGCTTCACTCCATCGACATTTCGGAGTTTGCAATATCGCGAATCCTAATGCATATGTTTCGGGACCTCTCGCCACGAAACCCCGAAATGGTGTGCCACCTGTCCAACTACCAACTCCTGTGGCCCCACACTGTTCTCGTACCCGTTGAGATATCGCGTTTCACGATTCCCGTTGCAATGGTTCGGAGTTTCAACCCACGAAACCCCGATATGCGAAACCGCGAGCAGATCCGACAGTCCTTGTGACTCGGATCTACGGTCCTGCCCCTCCTGAGCTTTGAACTTTGGGAATAATTCACCGTATCTCCCCTGCACCTCTATGAGATCTAACGGCTCACGGGATGTCGCGAATTCTCCTAAGAGAATACCGACCGTCCGTCTTTCCTTGGTGATTTCAGCGAATGACCAAGTGTTCCTCCGCGGAACTCGTCCACCTGCAGCGTAAACTTACGACGCCTGCTCAAATCTTCAAGGCACAACTTCTCTGCGTTGTCCTTCAACGAATTCGAAAGCCCTATCCTCCCTGAGCTTCCTTGTAACTCTGAGCCTTGGAAAAGACTCTTGTACGCACTCCTTGCGACAACCTTCAAACACTTCAAGTGCTTGAATCCTTTCGACTCTGCGCACACCTGCAACAGTAGTCCTTCAACTCTTGCTCAGGTTCACAACCCTGAACTTCACTCGGCCTGCGCACTCCTTGCACGGCTCCTGTGCCTGTCTATACCTTCTGGATGAATGAGAACAAAAAAGTTTCCCTATCTGAACCCTCTGTCAACGCACTCCTTGTGGACACTTCGACTGCACTCCTTGCAGGAACTCTTGTTCAGACAGAGAAACAATTGAAACTCATTCCTTCACCCTTTAAGACTTTAGACTCAAAGCATGAAATCATATACATAGCATATAAAACAAATGTATAACAGGAAGCAAACATTCATGAGCATATCATTCAGCATCAATACGCAGAGAACAAACACGAAACCATGAATTTGAATCAACCTCTTCTATTAATCCAAATATCTGTACATGGGTGTTCTTACACAACTCTCAGCTTCTCTTCTATGCTTCAATGCTTCTAACTAACTTACAATGCACAATGAGGGTGTCTATATCCTGTTTCCCTCTTGCGCTCTAAAATTGTCTAATCTAGAATTAAATTCTATCTACCTACATTAACTACCTTAAATGCCTTCTACCTACTAAGGACGAGAGCAAATCCGCTCAAGGTCCATTTACATTTTACAAGTGTGCCTTCTCTTAATGACTCATTTAAGATCGTGCAACAACTTCCAAGGTGATTTTCAAAATTTGTGCTAGCGCTCGTCCAGCTGTCCGATTGTCTCCGCGTTGGCTCGCTTGATGTGGGAGATGCTCCTGCATCATACTCCCTCGCTTGAAAACTTTCATGGGCACCTGTCCATGAGATCCTGCACGGTCTGTCCATGCTTTTGTATTTCTACCTCGGTCTCCCAGTTGGCATCTTCCACTGGATGGTTCTTCCACTTGACCAGATACTCAAAATATTGCTTTCGTCTGGTCCTCTTGCTCACTCTCTTATCCAGTATGCGCTCCATCTGCGGTTTATCTGCAACTAGCATTTGCTTCGTCCACTGGATCACTGGCTGCTTAGTTCCAGTACCTGCTTCTCCAGCTCTATATGGGTACAAATCAGAGATATTGAATATCGAAGAAATTCTGATCCCATCGGGTAATTCAATCTCATAAGCATTCGCCCCAAACTTCTTCAAGACCCTTCATGGTCCGATTTTCTTCATCTTCAACTTATTATACGTTCACCTCGAGAACCTTTCCTTTCTCAAATGTGCCAGAACCAAGTCACCAACATCAAACTGAAGTTGTCTTCTGTGCTGATCTGCTCTGCGTTTGTACTCTTGGCTTGAATTTTGCAGTCGCTCCTTCACCTGGCTATGAAGTTCTTATATCGCCTCTGCGAATTCTTCTGCCCTAGTGCTTCTAGTAGTAGTCTGTTTTGAATCCCTTAACTCAGAATTCCTCTCGGCTGCATGCCATAGACAACCTGAAATGGACTTTGCCCTGTGCTCCTGTTAACTGAGTTGTTATAAGCAAATTCTGCCTGTGGTAATATGCTGTCCCACTGGCTGTGGTGTTCTGTCACCAAGCTTCTCAACAAGTCTCCCAGACTTCTGTTTATCACTTCTGTCTGTCCATCCGTTTGAGGATGATAAGCCAAACTAAATGCCAAGTTAGTTCCTAGCTTCTTCCATAAGGTCCCCCAAAAATGCCCTATGAACTTAGTATCTCGATCCGAAACTATGCTCTTCGGCAACCCATGAAGTCGAATGACTTCTTTGAAAAACAGGTTCGCAATGTGAGTTGCACCACTGGTCTTCTGACAAGGAATGAAGTGTGCCATCTTGGAAAATCTATCCACCACCACAAAGATTGAGTCAACACCTCTTTGTGTTCTTGGCAATCCCAATACAAAATCCATGCTAATTGCATCCCACGACCTCTCTGGTATGGGCAATGGTTGATAGAACCCCGCATTCTGCTTCCTTCCCTTCGAATGCTGGAAAATTCTGCATCTGTCCACAAATCTCTTGACATCAGCTCGCATTCCCGACCAAAAATATGACTCATTCAACTTTGCGAATGTCTTGTCGTGACCAAAGTGCCCTGCTAATCCTCCACCATGTTTCTCCTTCAGCAAATTATCCCTCATGGAGCATTTCGGAATACACAGTTGATTTCCTTTGAATAGTAATCCTTCCTGGATCATGTATTCTATCCATGGGCTTCTGTCTCTGAGAACTGGATTCTCAGCTGCTTCATACGCTTCCTTGAAATCTGGATCATCTGCGTACATGTCCCTGAGATCATCAAACCCCAACGTTTTGACTCTGAACTCTTGCAACAACAAACACTTCTTGCTCAAAGCATCAACCACCTTGTTAGCAGTGCCATAAATATGTTTTATCACAAAAGTGAAATTCTGCATATACTCAACCCATTTGACATGTTTATGATTCAACTTCTCCTGTTGAGTCACAAATTGCAGTGCATGATTGTCACTTTATAAGACAAACTCTTTCGGGATCAAGTAATGTCTCCATTTCTTCAATGCCTATATGATAGCATAGAACTCCTTATCATAAGTGGAGTACTTCAATTTCGCTTCATTCAACTTCTCGCTGAAGTATGCTATTGGCCTGTCTTCCTGAGTTAAGACTGTCCCGATTTCAAACCCACTTGCATCGCATTTCACCTGAAATGTCTTTTGGAAATCCGGCAACACCAAAACTGGTTGTTCTGTGATCTTCCTCTTCAACAGATTGAAACTCCTTTCAGTATCTTCAGTCCAGTGAAAAGACTTATGTCTTTTCTTCACTGTATCCATCATCGCTGTGCTAATTCCACTGAAATTCCTGATTAACTTTCGGTAGAAACTAGTCAATCCGTGAAAACTTCCTACCTCAAATATATTCTTCGGTGATGGCCAATTCTTAATCACTTCCACCTTATCTGGATCCATCCTTAACTCATTTGCCGAAATAACAAATCTCAAGTAAATGAGCTCTGTCTTCATGAATGAGGACTTCTTCACATTTATCAACAACTTCTCCTGTTGTAGTTTCTGCATCACTGTAGCCAAATGCTTCAGATGCTCTGCCACTCTTTTACTGTAAACCAGTATGTCATCCAAATACACAATGACAAATTTCCCGATGAACTCCCTCAGGACTTCGTTCATCAACCTCATGAAGGTACTCGACGCATTTGTTAAGACAAACGGCATAACAAGCCATTCATACAACCCTTCGTTGGTTTTGAATGTTGTCTTCCATTCCTCACCTTCTCTCATGCGGATTTGATGATAATCGCTTTTCAAATCAATCTTTGAAAAATATTTTTCTCCACTCAAGCAATCCATCATATCATCCATCCTCGGCAATGGAAATATGTACCTGATGGTTATCTTATTTATCGCCCTCGAGTCAGTACACATCCTCCAGCCTCCGTCTTTCTTCGGACTGAGTATTGTTGGAACAACACATGGACTCAAGTTTTCCCTGACTAAACCTTTGTCCAACAAATCCTGTACTTTCCTCTTGACCTCCTCATTCTCTTGAGGCGTCAATCTGTACGCGGCTTTGTTTGGCAAACTGGCCCCTGGTATGAGATCAATATGATGATTCACACTTCTGATTGGTGGCAACGAACGAGGTAATTCGTCCAGTATGATGTTAGCGAACTCTTCCAGCAGTGCCTGAACTTCTTCTGGTAAATCATCCACTCTTGTGCTAGTCAGAAAAATCCTCGGCTTTCTAACCACAATGAACTGTGGATCCTCCTTCTTCTTAATCTCGGTAAGGAGTTCCTTCCCACTCATGAGAAGTACAATGTTGCTTACTTCTGGATTCACCTCCTTATCCTTGATTGGAAGCAACATGTGTGTCCTCCCATTCTTCTCTAGGGTGTATGTGTTCATTCGCCCATCATGAATCACATTCTTGTCATAATTCCATGGTCTACCCAGCAATAGATGACAAACATCCATAGGAATGACATCACACAAGATCTTATCATTATATCCTCCTATCTTGAATTCAACTAAACATTGTTTAGTGGCAGTTACCTGGTGTCCTTTCTGTAGCCACGAAACTCTGTATGGGCTTGGATGATCAGTTGTCTCCAGCTCCAGCTTCTCTACCATCTCTGTAGAAATGAGATTATCCGTGCTACCATTGTCTACGATGACCTTGCATACCCTGTCCTTGGTCTTGCAAGCAGTCCTGAAAAGTCTGGTCCTTTGGACTGAACTCTCCACCTCCTTCTCTAGTGTCAAAAGGACTTTTCGCATCATCGACGATCTTCCACCTTCAACGTCTTCTTCTTCAACATCCCGCCTCTATGCTTCGGCGATGTGAGCTTCTCCAATGTCCTTCTTTTTATCTGGACACTCGTAAGACTTGTGCCCATTCTTCCCGCATGTGAAGCATGTGATTACTCCACCTCTTCCTCTTCCTCTACCTCTAGTACGAGGAAAAGTATTGTTGTCAGCAAAATCTCCTCTCTGCTCAGTATGTTGTCCTCTCTGTGAGGTCCCACCTCTCTCAGTCCAAGTCTGAGGTTTCTTCCATTCCTCCTTGGGCTTCTGATATTTGTCCTGGGCAACTGATTTGCCTCTGGGATGAATTTTTCCTCGACCCCTCTGACTCTGCTTTCGACTCAGCTTCTCTTCAGCTTTCAGAGCCATCTGATAAGCATCTTCCACCGTTCGGAACCATGCTCATCTCATCCTGGATATCATATCTCAGGCCATTCACATATCTAGAAACCTTCTCATCATCGCTCTCCTGATGACCTTCCCTAATGTTCAGTTTATAGAATTCCTCAGTGTATTCTTTCACTGTCATCAGCTTCTGTCTCAGGTTCTGCATCCTCCTGAACAGAGTAATTTGATAATCCCTGGGGATTAATTTCGCCTTCATCTTTGCGATCATTCGATCCCAGCTCTTGATCTTCTACTTGCCCTTGCAGCGTCTGTCAGATTGTAGTTCATCCCACCACAATGCTGGATGTCCCTTCAATCTAGTGACATCATGCTTGACTTTCTTGTCCTTCTCGACATCTTCATAGTCGAAGTATGTGTCCAGAGCTCTAATCCAGTCTAGAAGCTCCTCTGCATCCAAGTTTCCCTTATAAATTGTAATGTCCATTTCCGCTCTTGCACCCATCCTTGCAATAGCTTTGATCAAACGTTCGTTTGATGCATCTTCAGCTGCAACTTCTTCTTCACGTTCGGCCTCAATTTCACTTTCGGAATCACTGAGATCCCCAGCACTGACTGTGCGTCTTTGCGTTGTCTCCATGTTTTTGAGTCTAGCTCGTAGATCACGCATTTGTCTCTCCATAGTTGGATCTGTCATCTGCCTGCCTCTTCTTCATGGCATTTCCCTATCCTCTGGTGGATCGGGTGATTGCATATCCCTTCTCCTTGGCGGCATGGTGAATTTCCTTCTTCTCTGCTACAGAAAGCAAAGAACCTTTCTGGGCTCTGATACCAAAAATGAATCCACACGCATGCTTCCCACACCCGCAGGTCGAAAGGTCCACGTGCTCACATGATCTTCTCTTCTCTACTGGCCTGAAGAACTCCAACGGTTCTTCTATTTCCCTATCAGGAAATCTGCACCCACAACAATCCTCGTGGGATCCCCCTCTTTACAATCGGGAGATCGAACTTCGCGACTTCGTGAGGTCAGTGGTCGAGCGTAGCACTCTCAAATCCCCGAAACCCGACAACCAGTCAACGATGACCTTTTCCTATCAGGGTTTTCTCTATTGCGATCTCGGCACTCGCGATATCAAACAACTTGTTTCCCCGACTCCCGATTTCCGATATGCTGAAACTCCGACACATGCGCTAGTTTGATTATTCAACGGCTTCACTCCATTGGCATTTCGGAGTTCACAATATTGCGAATCCTAATGCATATGTTTCGGGAACTCTCGCCACGAAACCCCAAAATGGTGTGCCACCTGTCCACCTACCAACTCATGTGGCCCCACACTGTTCTCGTACCCGTCGGGATATCGCGTTTCACGGTTCTCGTTGCAATGGTTCTCAGTTTCAACCCACGAAACCCCGATATGAGAAACAACGAGCAGATCTGACGGTCCTTGTGACTTAGATCTACGGTTCTGCCCCTCCTGAGCTTTGAACTTTAGGAATACTTCGCCGTATCTCCCCTGCACCTCTGTGAGATCTAACGGCTCAGGGGATGTTGCGAATTCTCCTCAGAGAATAACGACCGTCCGTCTTTCCTTGGTGATTTCAGTGAATGACCAAGTGTTCCTCCGCGGAACTTGTCCACCTGCAGCGTAAACTTATGACGTCTGCTCAAATCTTCAAGGCACAACTTCTCTGCGCTGTCCTTCAATGAATTCGAAAGCCCTATCCTCCCTGAGATTCCTTGTAACTCTGAGCCTTGGAAAAGACTCTTGCGTGCACTCCTTGCGGCAACCTTCAAACACTTCAAGTGCTTGAATCCTTTCGACTCTGCGCACACCTACAACAGTAGTCCTTCAACTCTTGCTCAGGTTCGCAACCCTGAACTTCACTCGGCCTGCGCACTCCTTGGATGGCTCCTGTGCCTGTCTACACCTTCTGGATGAATGAGAACAAAAAAGTTTCCCAATCTGAACCCTCTGTCAAGGCACTCCTTGCGGACACTTCGACTGCACTCCTTGCAGGAACTCTTGTTCAGACAGAGAAACAATTGAAACTCATTCCTTCACCCTTTAAGACTTCAGACTCAAAGCATGAAATCATATACACAACATATAAAGCAAATGTATAACAGGAAGCAAACATTCATGAGCATATCATTCAACATCAATACGCAGAGAACAAACACGAAACCATGAATTTGAATCAACCTCTTCTATTAATCCAAATATTTGTACATGGGTGTTCTTACACAGCTCTCGGCTTCTATTCTATGCTTCAATGCTTCTAACTAACTTACAATGCACAATGAGGGTGTCTATATCTCGTTTCCCTCTTGCGCTCTAAAACTGTCTAATTGAGAATTAAATTCTATCTACCTGCATTAACCACCTTAAATGCCTTCTACCTACTAAGGACGAGAGCAAATCCGCCCAAGGTCCATTTACATTTTACAAGTGTGCCTTCTTTTAATGACTCATTTAAGATCGCGCAACAACTTCCAAGGTGATTTTCAAAATTTGTGTTGGCACTCGTCCAGCTGTCCGATTATCTCCGCGCTGGCTCGCTTGATGTGGGAGATGCTCTTGCATCATACTCCCTCGCTTGAAAACTTTCATGGGCTCCTGTCCATGAGCTCCTGCACGGTCTGTCCATACTTCTGTATTTCTGCCTCGGTCTCCCAGTTGGCATCTTCCACTGGATGGTTCTTCCACTTGACCAGATACTCAAAATATTGCTTTCATCTAGTCCTCTTGCTCACTCTCTTATCCAGTATGCGCTCCATCTGTGGTTTATCTGCAACTGGCATCTGCTTCGTCCACTGGATCACTGGCTGCTCAGTTCCGGTAACTGCTTCTCCAGCTCTATATGGGTACAAATAAGAGATATTGAATATCGAAGAAATTTCGATCCCATCGAGTAATTCAATCTCATAAGCATTCACCCCAAACTTCTTCAAGACCCTACATGGTCCGATTTTCTTCATCTTCAACTTATTATATGTTCCCCTCAGGAACCTTTCCTTTCTCAAATGTGCCAGAACCAAGTCACCAACCTCAAAATGAAGTTGTATTCTGTGCTTATCTGCTCTACGTTTGTACTCTTGGCTTGAATTTTGCAGTCGCTCCTTCACCTGGTTGTGAAGTTTTTTCATCACCTCTGCGAATTCTTTTGCCCTAGCGCTTCTAGTCACTGTCTGTTTTGAATCCCTTAACTCGGAAATTCCTCTCGACTGCATGCCATAGACAACTTGAAATGGACTTTGCCCTGTGCTCCTGTTAACTGAGTCATTATAAGAAAATTCTGCCTGTGGTAATATGTTGTCCCACTGGCTATGGTGTTCTATCACCAAGCTTCTCAGCAAGTCTCCCAGACTTTTGTTTACCACTTCTGTCTGTCCATCCGTTTGAGGATGATAAGCTGAACTAAATGCCAAGTTAGTTCCTAGCTTCTTCCATAAGGTCCTCCAAAAATTCCCTATGAACTTAGTATCTCGATCCGAAACTATGCTCTTCGGCAACCCATGAAGTCGAATGACTTCTTTGAAAAACAGGTTCGCAATGTGAGTTGCAGCACTGGTCTTCTGACAAGGAATGAAGTGTGCCATCTTGGAAAATCTATCCACCACCACAAAGATTGAGTCAACACCTCTTTGTGTTCTTGGCAACCCCAATACAAAATCCATGCTAATTGCATCCCACGGCCTCTCTGGTATGGGCAATGGTTGATATAACCCCGCATTTTGTTTCCTTCCCTTCGAATGATGGAAAATTCTGCATCTGTCCACAAATCTCTTGACATCAGCTCGCATTCCCGGCAAAAAATATGACTCATTCAGCTTTGCGAACGTCTTGTCGTGACCAAAGTGCCCTGCTAATCCTCCACTGTGTTTCTCCTTCAGCAAATTCTCCCTCATGGAGCATTTCAGAATACACAGTTGATTTCCTTTGAATAGTAATCCTTCCCGGATCATGTATTCTATCCATGGGCTTCTGTCTCTGAGAAATGGATTCTCAGCTGCTTCATACACTTCCTTGAAATCTGGATCATCTGCGTACATGTCCCTGAGATCATCAAACCCCAACGTTTTGACTCTGAACTCCTGCAACAACAAACACTTCCTGCTCAAAGCATCAGCCACTTTGTTAGCAGTGCCATAAATATGTTTTATCACAAAAGTGAAATTCTGCATATACTCAACCCATTTGACATGTTTATGATTTAACTTCTCCTGTTGAGTCACAAACTACAGTGCATGATTGTCACTGTATAAGACAAACTCTTTCGGGATCAAGTAATGTCTCCATTTTTTCAATGCATGTATGATAGCATAGAACTCCTTATCATAAGTGGAGTACTTCAATTTCGCTTCATTCAACTTCTCGCTGAAGTATGCTATTGGACTGTCTTCCCGACTTAAGACTGTCTCGATTGCAAACCCACTTGCATCGCATTTCACCTGAAATGTCTTTTGGAAATCCGACAACACCAAAATTGGTTGTTCTGTGATCTTCCTCTTCAAAAGATTGAAACTCCTTTCAACATCTTCAGTCCAGTGAAAAGACTTATGTATTTTCTTCACTGTATCCATCATCGCTGCGCTAATTCCACTGAAATTCCTGATGAACTTTCGGTAGAAACTAGCCAATCCGTGAAAACTTCTCACCTCAAAGATATTCTTTGGTGATGGCCAATTCTTAATCACTTCCACCTTATCTGGATCCATCCTTAACTCATTTGATGAAATAACAAATCCCAAGTAAATGAGCTCTGTCTTCATGAATGAGGACTTCTTCACATTTATCAACAACTTCTCCTATTGTAGTTTCTACATCACTGTAGCCAAATGCTTCAGATGCTCTGCCACTGTTTTACTGTAAACCAGTATGTCATCCAAATACACAATGACAAATTTCCCGATGAACTCCCTCAGGACTTCGTTCATCAACTTCATGAAGTTACTCGACACATTTGTTAAGCCAAACGACATAACAAGCCATTCATACAACCCTTCGTTGGTTTTGAATGTTGTCTTCCATTCGTCACCTTCTCTCATGCGGATTTGATGATAACCACTTTTCAAATCAATCTTTGAAAAATATTTTGCTCCACTCAAGCAATCCATCAGATCATCCATCCTCGACAATGGAAATCTGTACCTGATGGTTATCTTATTTATCGCCCTCGAGTCAGTACACATCCTCCAGCCTCCGTCTTTCTTCGGACTGAGTATTGTTGGAACAACACATGGACTCAAGCTTTCCCTAACTAAACCTTTGTCCAACAAATCCTGGACTTGCCTCTTGACCTCCTCATTCTCTTGAGGCGTCAATCTGTACGTGGCTTTGTTTGGAAAACTGGGCCCTGGTTTGAGATCAATATGATGACTCACACTTCTGATTGGTGGCAACGAATGAGGTAATTCATCCAATATGATGTCAGCGAACTCTTCCAGCAGTGCCTGAACTTCTTCTGGTAAATCATCCACTCTTGTGCTAGTCAGAACAATCCTCGGCTTTCTGACCACAATGAACTGTGGATCCTCCTTCTTCTTAATCTCGGTAAGGAGTTCCTTCCCACTCATGAGAAGTACAATGTTGCTTACTTCCGGCTTCACCTGCTTATCCTTGATTGGAAGCAACATGTGTGTCCTCCCATTCTTCTCTAGGGTGTATGTGTTCATTCGCCCATCATGAATCACATTCCTGCCATATTTCCATGGTCTACCTAGCAATAGATGACAAACATCCATAGGAATGACATCACACAAGATCTTATCATTATATCCTCCTATCTTGAATTCAACTAAACATTGTTTAGTGACAGTTACCTGGTGTCCTTTCTGTAGCCACGAAACTCTGTATGGGCTTGGATGATCAGTTGTCTCCAGCTCCAACTTCTCTACCATCTATGTAGAAATGAGATTATCCGTGCTACCACTATCTACAATGAACTTGCATACCCTGTCCTTGGTCTTGCAAGCAATCCTGAAAAGTCTGGTCCTTTGGACTGAACTCTCCACCTCCTTCTCTGGTGTCAAAAGGACTTTTCGCATCATCAACGATCTTCCGCCTTCAGCGTCTTCTGCTTCAACATCCCGCCTATGTGCTTCGGCGATGTGAGCTTCTCCAATGTCCTTATTTTTATCTGGACACTCGTAAGACTTGTGCCCATTCTTCCCGCATGTGAAGCATGTAATTACTCCACCTCTTCCTCTTCCTCTACCTCTAGTACAAGGAAAAGTATTGTTGTCAGCATAATCTCCTCTCTGCTCAGTATGCTGTCCTCTTTGTGAGGTCCCACCTCTCTCAGTCTGAGTCTGAGGTTTCTTGCATTCCTCCTTGGGCTTCTGATATTTGTCCTGGGCAACTGATTTTCCTCTGGGATGACTTTTGCCTCGGCCCCTCTGACTCTTCTTTCGACTCAGCTTCTCTTCAGCTTTCAGAGCCATCTGATAAGCATCTTCCACTGTTCGGATGGTTACCATGCTCATCTCATCCTGGATATCATATCTCAGGCCATTCATATATCTGGAAACCTTCTCATCATCGCTCTCCCGATGACCTTCCCTAATGTTCAGTTTATAGTATTTCTCAGTGTATTCTTTCACTGTCATCAGCTTCTGTCTCAGGTTCTGCATCCTCCTGAACAGAGTAATTTGATAATCCCTGGGGATGAATTTCGCCTTCATCTTTGGAATCATTTGATCCCAGCTCTTGATCTTCTGCTTGCCCTTGCAGCGTCTGTCAGCTTGTAGTTCATCCCACCACAATGCTGCATGTCCTTTCAATCTAGTGACAACATGCTTGACTTTCTTGTCCTCCTCGACATCTTCATAGTCGAAGTATGTGTCCAGAGCTCTAATCCAGTCTAGAAGCTCCTCTGCATCCAAGTTTCCCTCATAAACTGGAATGTCCATTTTCTCTCTTGCACCCATCCTTGCAATAGCTCTGATCGAACGTTCGTTTGATGCATCTTCAACTGCAACTTCTTCTTCACGTTCAGCCTCAATTTGACTTTCGGAATCACTGAGATCCCCAACACTGACTGTGTGTCTTTGCACTGTCTCCATGTCTTCGAGTCTAGCTCGTAGATCACGCATTTGTCTCTCCATAGATGGATCTGTCATCTGCCTGCCTCTTCTTCGTGGCATTTCCCTATCCTCTGGTGGATAGGGTGGTTGCATATCCCTTCTCCTGTGTATGCATGTGAAATAGTTATGAATTTATGCGCAGGTTATAAAATGTATCTAACTCTTGACTAATAACCAGTGTTTGTCTTTTCACCTAAGCGGACGATCAGCTGTAGGAATTTACAGACGAAGAGAATGGTGACTCACCAAGAGGTGGGAGAAGGCTCCCACAATAGAGACGAAGAGTCTGACGAAAGAAGAGCAATAGGAACCCCTCCAGATCTAGCTGAGACTGTGAGGAGTCTCATGGTTGAATTGCAAAGCTACAAGGCTGACAATGAAAGGATGATGAAAGAACAAGAAAAGCAAACTGAAATTAATGCAGTTTTACTGCAGAGCTTATCCGACCTACAGCGACAAATGCAGCATGAACCCGAGATGCAGAAACATGGTCATATCAGTGGCCATACTAAGAGGAGCACCTCAAGGAAGGTCCACCCCAGAGGTAAAGGACCAGTTCCAGACGATTCCTCTGAGAAGGAAGCTGGAGATTCAGAAGGCTCTTCCAGCAACAGGACCAGTTCCTATTCTCGAAGAAAACAAAAGAAGCAAAAGACTTCCAAGGGTCATAAATTTGAGGAATTCAGAAAGGCCAAACCTCCCTCCTTCGATGGTGAGATAAAGAAGGGAGAGGAAGCCGAGGCCTTGCTACTTGGACTGAAGAAATATTTCAGAGTCCATGATTTTTCAGAGGATTTGAAGGCCAGAGTGGCCACTTTCAATATGAACGGAAAAGCTTCCATCTGGTGGGAAGATATTAAGAATATGAAAGGGGTCTACGAGGAGGACCTGTCCTGGAAACAATTTGAGAAATACTTCCGGAAGAAGTATTTGTCGGAAAAATATTTCGACGAAAAGGCTAAAGAATTTTATGAACTCAAACTGGGGCAACTCACTATAGAGGCATATGTCAACAAATTCCTCGACTTATTGAGATATGTACCCTACATCAAGGCAGAGAAGGCGAAGGCACAACGCTTCATCAGTGGGCTACCCAAGGAATACATGAACCAAATTGAATTTGATGAGCCAAAGACCTTAGAGGACACTATTCGAAAGGCAACATATTGTCATGAACAATATGGACATCGTGCAGAGTCTCGTGGAGACTGGAAACAAAAGATTGGTTCGAGATTTCAGAAAAAGGGGATCAAATCCTTAGGATTTAAGAACTACAAGAAGAACACCAGAATGAACTTTCCAGCCCGGAGTGTACTCCAACAGAACTTTCCCTCATCGGACGGAAATAAAAGTTCTGGACCTATACCAGTAAAGACTAATAACCCAAAGAGAGAACCTCTGAAATGTTGGGGTTGCGGAGAAGAGCATCTCCTGAGAGACTGTCCACACCGACAAACTAACAGTCGAAAAGTTTATAACATTCAGGAAACTACCACAGTCAATGATGTGGCAAGGAGTGTGCCGCAGATTTATGCAGCATTGGATAATAACCAAGCTGACCACCAAGCTTCAGTGGTGGAAATAGAAGGTATGATTTTCAACCATCTATTGTCTGTTTTGATTGACCCTAGTTCAAATTTAAGTTATATAGCCCCTAGAGCTGTTGATAAGTGTAAAATACAGCCACATAAACAAACCAAGCCATGGTTGGTACAGTTAGCCACTGGCACCAAAAGGAAGATAGCAAAGGTTATACCAGCCTGCCAATTAATGTTGGGTGAATTCCCCACCCAAGCAACCCTTAACATATTACCCCTGGGATCATATAATCTGTTGATTGGTATGGACTGGCTGGCCGCCCATAAAGCTAGACTGGATTGTTACCATAAAACCTTAGAATGTGTGAGCAAAGAAGGAAAAAGGATAACCCTTCAAGGGATCCGAAAACCTGTCTCGGTGAGGCAAATATCAGCCCTGCAAATGAGAAAATATTGCCGAAAAGGGTGTCCCCTATATGCAATACATGTGTTGAAAATAATTGAGGGTAATAAACCAAGCCCTGATGATCACCCTATCCTGAGAGAATACAGAGATGTGCTTTCGGAAGAGGTACCGGGTCTACCTCCAAGAAGATACATTGACTTCTCGATAGAGCTCGCACCAGGAGCGGTGCCGGTGTCTAAGACACCCTACTGGATGAGCACACCTGAGTTAGTCGAACGCAAATTGCAATTGAAAGAAATGGTGGATAAGGGTTATATTCGACCCAGCGTGTCCCCATGGGGAGCACCAGTCCCGTTTGTGAAAAAGAAGGATGGCACCCTTAGACTGTGCATAGATTATAGACAACTCAATAAAGTAACCATAAATAACAAGTACCCCTTGCCCAGGATCGATGATCTATTCGATCAGTTGGGAGGTGCGTCTATTTTCTCAAAGATTGACTTGAGGTCAGGATACCATCAAGTCCGAGTCAAGGGTGAAGACATCCATAAAACCGCTTTTCGGACACGGTATGGTCACTATGAGTTTGTGGTAGTGCCATTTGGGTTAACCAATGCCCCTGCCACTTTCATGTGCTTAATGAACAATGTACTCAATAAATTTTTAGATAACTTTGTACTAGTTTTTATTGATGACATATTAATCTACTCTAAGAATAGAGAAGAACATGAAGAGCACCTTAGACTTGTGCTCCAAGTGCTAA
>ML820242.1:17468-45597 GCA_009831015.1 Picea engelmannii
CGACATGTTGAAAGAAATGGAACAACAAGTGACTCAGATAAAACAAAATCTGAAGGTCGCTCAGAACCGACAGAAAAGTTATGCTGACCAAAAGAGAACTCCAAGAGAGTTCAAAACGGGAGACCATGTATATCTCAGAATTACGCCCAGAAGGAGTTCCCTGAAAATGGGAGCTTGTGCCAAGTTGGCACCCCAGTATTGTGGACCCTTTGAGGTTCTAGATAGAGTGGGACTTGTAGCCTATCGGCTAACACTTCCTCCCACAGTAAAAGCACATAATGTTTTCCATGTTTCATTATTGAAGAAATATGTACATGATGCTAATCAGATAATTGACTGGTTTGTGATCTAGGTGGAATCGAAGGGAAAATTTATACTAGAGCCCCAATGCATATTGGACAGAAAGGAAACCCTGCTCCGGAATCGAACCATTACACAGGTAAAGGTGCAGTGGAGACATTTTGGCCCAGATGAGGCTACATGGGAAATGGAGGATGCCATGAGACATGCATATCCGATTTTGTTTACTTCTGTACATGCAATTCATGTTAAAAGTTAAGAACATCGAGGGCGATGTTCCTTTAGGGGGGAGGGAATTGTAACACCCTATTTCCCCCAGTTTGTAAAAATAANAAGAACTGTGGCAAACTCAGAAATGTGAATATGTGATGTGAATGGACCTTGTGGAAAAGGTCGATGAATGTGAATAATATTATGAATTTATATTGGAGGACTGCTGAGAGGGGATATGCTGAAAAAGAGACCACGATGGCTACAAAAAGGCGGTGGAAGGCACCTGGAAAGGTGGCGTTAACTTCCACCGAAAATCAATACCCTATTTGGACTTCACTGGCCCAGAGAACCAAAAGCGGCTCGCTGGCCCCAAATTAAAATGTCTCGTAGGCTGGTAGGTAGTGAGCTCCTCAGGAATTAATGAGGGATGGGGAGGTGAACCGCTCATCCGTAGAGCCGTCAGGCCTGACTAGCGCGAGGGAAATCGCGCCACACACAACCTCGCAAGAGGATAAGGTGTGGGGATGAAGCGATTGGGGGCAGACGCAAGGGGAGGAAGAGAACTCTGGCTATATGCAGAGTGGTGATAACAGAGAGGAAGGAGAGTAACCTTTGCTCCTGGTCGCTGGCAAAGAGAGACGTAGTCTCACAACATCGTGGTCTCAGCTTGGGGGTGGCTAGTGGTAAATCCACTGGGATTCGCTGAGCCTACGGTTGGGTGGAAATGAACACCCCTCTTAGCAGTTACATAACCCCTGGTGTTACTTTCTGATAAGTGTTTTGCCTTTGACATCTTGAAATATATGTATGCTGACATTTATGATCATAAACTGTGAAATCATGAATGACTTCATTATAAGAATGTCTGTTTGGTGTCTTGATCAGTAATGGTAGTTGTATGTTTATATGGAAAGACTACGTGTGGCTTATGCTCTCTTAAATTGTTATTTATATGCAAACTGATCTAATTTAGACTTCATGCCTGGTTCTCGGGAGAGAGATACTCTTATCTGCCTTAGATAGTACCCTGGGTAAACCTCCCCATAGAGATACCCTCCTTGAAAACATCATCAAGAACCTGGAAGGAGGATGTGAGGGTGCAAGGCCCTAAGAAATCCCTGATATGTATCGAATCGACGGACAAGATCCCGTCGGGAGATCTGGGGTCACTCACGATCGTCAGATAAGAAGAAGAAGCTGGAAAGTTAAGTGCCTTAACCTTGATAGGTGGTGATCGACGGATGAGATTTCGTCGGGAAATCTGTGGTCACACATGACCGTTAGATTTGGTAGGAGAAAGTAGGATGTTAAGTTCCTTACCCCTGTGACTTTCTGTGTCTTCGTGGGTAGCGAAGAGGTCGGGACCATAGATCCCCAAGGTCCAAGAGAGCATCCGTGCCGTTGATATTTCCACGTCCGGGGAGTCGTGGGAGAGCACACAAGTTAGGAACTTGTCTGAGCCGTCAGATCTCGACTGGAAAACTCGACAGCCGTTGGATCTGTCAAGAGATACCCGAGGGTTAAACCCCTAGTGAATAAGGGTGAAAGCCCCGAAATGGATTTGGGTCGTCTGATTAAAGGAGGCCACATGTCATAAGAGATTACCCATTTCGGGAAATCGGGAATCGGGAACTCGGGAGTTCTGAGGACGAGAGATCAGGATGTTCCATGGTGGAAACCTCGGAGCAATCGTAGACTGTCCGATTTCTGGAGGCTACGTGTCAAGAGATTACCCATTTCGGGAAATCGGGAATCGGGAACTCGAGAGTTTTGAGGACGAGAGATTGGGATGTTCCATGGTGGAAACCCTGGAGAAGTCGTAGATCGTCCGATTTTGGGAGGATACGCGTCGAGAGATTACCCATTTCGGGAAATCAGGAATCGGGGATTCGGGAGTTCCGTTGACAAGAGGTCGGGCTCTCACCTTGATAAATCCCAACTTATAAATATTGAGATGTTAGCATGTGGTTAAGTCCCGATGAACGGACGAGATTCCTTCGAAGAATCTCAGGGTCTATAATGACCGTCAGAGGTGGGGGAGAGACGTCAACTTTAAGCTAGGGCGCGAATGCGCCTTAGGGTAAGTGGCGAGCAAATCTGAACGACCAAAGTCCACCTGCCCAGATCTACGACTAAGGCTTCATTCTGGAGCCCCCTTGTTGTTCTACCTTTAGCAATGAGCGGGGGGTTTAGAATCGAACGTGCAACTCTTGAACGATCAGGATTTATTTGCCTTGATCAACGGTACTCAGGCGAATTCCGGAACCCCCTTGCCATTCTGCCTTTAATGGGGAGGGGGTCCGGAATGGTGTGGAGTGTGAAGTGGGACCCGTCTCCTATCACACCGCCCACCGTGTCGTGTTTCCCCTCTCGCCACCTGTACTCCGCTCACCCGTGCAGCAGGGCCATTCCTAATGGCCACTTGCCAACCCTGTAGGGACTCGTCCCTATTGGCCAGTTGCTAACCCTGCTGGGGTTCGATGGTTGCAGAGTCGAACGATTCGACATCACTGTAGCGTCGAGGCACGAAATACAAAGAGGCACCACGAATTATTTGACCTGTGATCATGACCCGCGATCACATGGGAGCAGAGAGAGAGAAAGAGCTAGCTTGCGCTAGGCCTCCGTAGATAATTCGGGGGCTCTGATTCGACAGAAACCAACGAAAATTTGATTATGGTAGTGGGTATGTTACACAAACACAATGGTTCAAGTGGTTACCCTTAACAGAATGGTGGTATAACTATAACACTTTCTTTCATACTGTAACAAAAATGACATTGTTTATGGTGCTTTATGGATATCACCCACCGTCCATCACTTCTTCTCTAAAAGAAAAATCTAAGGTTCAAGCAGTGGAAGATCACATTGAGCATCAACAACAAGTTCTCCAACTCTTAAAGGACAACCTGACCATGGCACAAAATTGCATGAAACAACAAGCATATCAACATCATAGTGAAATATGTTTTGAAGTGGGGGATTGGGTATTTTTAAGACTACAACCATACAAACAGATGTCCCTCAAGCAAGCTAAGAAGGATAATAAATTATCACTGAAGTACTGTGGCCCTTATAAGGTGTTGCAAAAGATTGGTACTATGGCATACAAATTGGAGTTGCCCACATCTTCATTAGTACACCCAATTTTCCATGTTTCATGCTTAAAAAAGGTTATAGGTGACAATATCCCAGTTTAAAGTATATTTCCAGAACTTGTCGAGGAAGGAAAAATCATATTGGAGCCTAAAGCTATCACTGACACAAGAATCCACCAATTGAGGAATATATCAATTTCAGAATATCTCATTAAGTGGAAGAAACTACCCACTAAAGATTCCACGTGGGAAGATGAGTCTTTTATACAGAAGCATCCAAAACTATTCAAACATTGAGGACAACACTTGTTTGCAGGGGAGGGGCATTTTAAGCCCTAAATTGTGGCACATTACCCCTTAATTGGGGCATATTAAATTAATATTGTTATTTTGTTTATGTCGGCTTGGGTCCAATAGTTGTAATTGTACCTCCTAGTATCCTATATATATCAAGGAGACCTTTTCATTTGGAATCATCTTGTATTTGTGAATTCATGTAATGTATAAGGAGGTTTCCCCCTCGAAGAGGCTTATTATTTGAATTTCTCTCTTTGTCAAGGCGCCAAGTACTTATTCTGAGGCTTTTATGCTATTTTGATATTTGGTTCTTAACATGGTGGTTGTTGCAACTCAACAACAGAAGAGTCATCGTGTGTGATGGACTCTTGTGCTAGAACAAATTGCGTCTAAATGACAGAAATATCGAGACAATTTGCTATTGGCAATGAAGTTCCAACAAGACCAAGTCCAACTTTTACTGGTCTCATCACATGTTGAATGGGATGTACAATCCCATGTCCATTCTTATGAAGGCCACCAGTAGTGTAGCCCATCTGATGCATGAATTTTGACCCAATACCATGAGTGTGCAACTCAAAATTTGGTGAAGGAAGCTTAGTAGTGGTTAGCAATGCAAAAGCAACATTAGAAGCAAGAGACTGTTGCAGATCTTTCTGCAAACAAGCAATAATATCTTCCTTCTCTTTTAAATCAGCCAAAAAATGCTCAATGAGAAGAGTGAATTTCTCCTCCGTCTCATAAATGCGGGTGGTACAACTATCAACTTGAGCTTGACACTCCTCCATTAGACTCCCAATCAGTCTAGAATCCCTGGAAAAATAGGTACACATGTTTTGAAAACAAATCTTGGATTTCTCTTGTTCACCTCGAAGTTTGCTAACTTCTTTGACAAGTTTTAGATTCGGACTCTTAAGGGTCAAGATAACTACATCTTTGTCCTCCATTGCAATGATTCTCTCCCAATGAATGATATCAGTGAGATATGCCTGTCGAAGTAGCGATCTAAGGTTTTGATGATCTGTTGCATGCAACTATAGATCTAATAAAACCATTGTATCTCCCAAAATACGATGTGGGTATTAGAGATTTTTGGTGAGCATGAGCATCCATATGCAATGCATCTCTCTAAAAAAAAAAGAGCAACCGAGATCACATATTTTGAGATATCATTGATGGATCCGTGGCAACTATATATCTGAGAAAACAACTTTATCTTCTAAACTACGTTGTGGGTATTGGAGATTTTTGGCGAGCATGAGCATCCTTATGTGTTGGAGATATTACACACTCACCTATAATTATTTTCCTAAGTTTGATAGTCCAATGTTGAGAACGCTTCCTTAGATGCGATTATTCTCTCTAGAGAATATTCCCCTACAAAATAGGACGTTCCTCTTCAGTTCAAAGTGAGTTACACTCAATTAGACTAATGGAAGTCACGCATGCATGGCAACCTCAGTTTTATCACCGACAATTGCATGTGTTTCTCTTACTTCCACACGTGTGACTTAGTTAACTGATGATTGCATGGATAAGTTAACTAGGACTATGTGGTAGTTCACTCTAGTGTCTATAAATGAGTGTCTAGATCTTTCTAGATCACTACTATGGTGCATTAGTTACTCATGTATCATATATATATTGTAATTTATTCACTCTTTGAGTGTGGAATACGGTTAATAGAAATTCTTTCATTCTATCCTCCAATTTTTGTCTTCTTTTCACACCATTGCATGTTGTGTATGTTTCATTGTTAGCTAGATCTTTTGTGCAAGTATCTCATAAAATATACATGGTATCAGAACCCACGGGCCGCTAGCAAAGATTGTCACCAACACTCTTTTGTAGGTACTGGATATGGAACAAAGCAACATGAAAGATGGAATATATGTTTTACTCACCGACAACACTTCTCACGCCTCATAACTATTTGGAGTGGAAGCCAAAGATTCTACTTCTTCTCAGAAGTAGAGGCTTATACCAAATAACCATGGAAATGGAAGTAGAGTCTGATTCCTCCAATGATAAAAATGACTTTCTCAATAAACAAGATATGGCCATATGATGTATCTGCGTGTCTGTTTCTCCTAAACATTTCCATCAAGTATATGATGAATCACAAGACTCAACTCCAAATCAATTATGGACCAGATTGGAGGTTCTATTTGGGAATAAGGAATATTGCATCCAAAAGGTTGACAATATACAACCAGTAGAAAATCCACTGGAAGATAAATCCTCTCAGTTTGAAGAGCATTTTACAAAAGTATCTGCATAAATTTTTGTTCCATTAATTAAAGATGATGTTTACTCCATTTCAGATCTGTTTTCTGAATCACATACGGAAGATATCATCCATGCATATCAGGAGAAAAATGAAGACACTTTTTCATGCACCATCCATGCATCCTAGGAGCCACATATAGAGAATCCCATGCATGCATATCAGGAGCCAAAAAGGGGGCCTCACACATCAGATTCAATTCTCACATTTTCTGAGAATAATTTGGAAAAAAAAAGGATATTTGAATTATTCTGGGAAAAAATACCCAGTTTCAAACAACAACAAAAAATCGGTCCGAAATGGAGTCTAGGAACTGAAGTTATGAGCATTTTAAAACCAACAAATTTTCAACGTTTTTCCATAAACGACCACATGATTTTCAAAGTTTCATTCAAACTTTAGTTGGATCTTCTTCATTACAAAAAGAGAAAGTGGATATGTATGGACATCTCACAAGTGCATCTACTTCATCATATCTATGTAGACATCTACATCTTCAACAAAATATTCAACGAGCACAAACTTGCACAATTGTGAGATCTTCATGGAGTGAAGGACACAATTGCTTAACAACTGCTTTTTGTTCCTTCTCACTTTTTTTTATGCATTGTACTTTGAGGGGGGATTTTTCCCATGAGGTTTTCCCTCTTTCCTCACTTTTTCAGTGTTTCATTCTTAGATGCATTGTACAATGGGTACCTAGCACGACTTATGTTGTCGGGACCCATTCATCATGTACACCCTAGTAGTGTTCATGGGGGGTGTTGGAGATATTACACACTCACCTAGAATTGAGAACACTTCCTTAGATGAGAATATTCCCCTACAAAATAGGACGTCCCTCTCCAGTTAAGAGTCAATTACACTCAGTTAGACTAGTGGAAGTCACCCATGCATGGAAACCTCAGTTTTATCACCAACAATTGCATGTGTTTCTCTGACTTCCACATGTGTGACTCAATTAACTAATGATTACATGGATCAATTAACTATGACTAGGTGGCAGTTCACTCCAGTGTCTATAAGTGAGTGTCTAGATCTCTCTAGATCACTACTATGGTGCATTAGTTACTCATGTAGCCTATATCTATTATAAATCATTCACTCTTTGAGAGTGGAATACGATTAATAGAAATTCTTTCATTCTTTCCTCCAATTTTTGTCTTCTCTTCATACCATTGCATGTTGTCTATGCTTCATTGTTAGCTAGATCTTCTATGCAGGTATCTCATGAACTCTACATTATGCAATGCATCTGTGTACCAAAAACCAGATTTACCCATATCGTGAATTTCGAGATATGGCTGACGGATCTATGGCACGTTGATCTTGGAGAAAAAGTGAGGTGTAAGAAGAATTGTTGGTGAGTAATCCATCTTTCCTCCTGCTTTGTTTTGTTTTTGTTACTTGCAAAAGAGCGTTGGTGATGATACTTGCTAGAGGCATGTGGACTCTAATACTATGTAAAATGTGGTGAGTACTTGCACAAGAGATCTAGATAACAGAAGGACGAACACAACTTGCAAAATAGAGAAGACGAGAGAACAATTGGAGAGAAAAGAATGAGAAAATGTATTAACCAAATGAATGAATGATAATTTACACATGATATATTATGTATAACTCAACTAATGCGCACTGGAAGAGAAACCAATGCACCATAGTGGTGGTCTAGAGAGATATAGACACACACAAGAAGTTACCAGAATAAATTGCCACCTAGTCCTAGTTAACTAGTTATGAAGTCTTCAGTTAATTGAGTTACACGTGTGGAAGTGAGAGAAGCACATGCAAATACTGGTGATAAAACCTAGGTTTCCATGCATGAGTGACTTCCGCTAGTGTAACTAGCTCTAAATTGAAGAGAATATTATCCTAGAATGTAGGAGAGGTTCCTAAAAAATAGGAGACCCTATAATAATGACTAATAAACATAGGAAAATAAGGAAAAAATATCCCAAGTGTGTGTAATATCTCCAACAATATTGGTGGTCATTTTGTTGCAAAATCCACAGCTTTCAAAATCTTGAGAACTAGTTATTATTGGATTATTGTTGGCCTTCAATCTTTAAAGACTCTTATAAATTTACACTGGCCTATGTTGAATGTCAAAAGTTTGTAGGCAAAGAAAAGTCTTTGCCATGCCTTTGCAACCAATTCTTCCATATTTCCCTTTTTCTAAGTGGGGATTATATTTTGTTGGTCCTATTTGTTGGACACACCGACCACACTGAGAGGGGGGGGGGGGTGAATCAGTGTAGGGCTCTTTTTCAACTTCCCTTCACAAAACTCCTTAGTTAGCAATCACCATTACTCATCACTCATTACTGTCATTTATAATCAGTTGATATGAGCATATATCAACAATAGATAACAACACCATATATCATCAACAAGCCATCACCACAAAGAACAAAAAGAACACAAGATGTATGTACAATTTTCTTTTTATTATGGACTACAATCCTTGGGTTTATCAACAACAATTGAATAGAGTTACAACTCCACAAGAGCACCATCTCTACAATGCAAGACTCAATTTACACAACTCAACACCAACTGAGAGGAGGATTCAATCCTCAACAAATACCAATCTGTTCACATGTACGTGACCTGTCAATAGTGCAACACACGTATGTACAGGCCCTACTGGTAGTGCAACCCACGTATGTACGCGGCCAATTTGTACCACAACCTACGTATGCCTTCTAATCAACTATGTTTTTCTCTCCTTGAAAAAATCAGATCCTCTGTAGCCTTCAGTCACATCCACTTCTACCTTTCACTGTCCAATCCGTACCATAACCAATCACAACACATCTATGCTCTCCAACAACTTTCTCATGCTCCTCAACCATACAATATGAATGTTACTCAATCATAAGTAACTAGTATACTATGGCAACCATATCAGTATTGAACCATAAGAGTGTTGCACACTCTATCATAACCATATCAAAACAACCATACCAAGAATTCCTTAAGCATTCACCATACAATATGCAAGAGTATCCATCAAGAAAACTATGTAACCATACCAGAATTTCTATGGCAGATTTGAGCCCATAGAATGCAGATCTGGAACTTGCTTCAGACTTCAAGAACCCGACACCAACTCACACTCAAGTCTCCATGAATTTCTTCAACTGTACGCCCTCTGATCTTCTTTAGCCCATGTGTCTACGTGCCCTGCCTCACTGCAGCCCACGTATGTACACGTTCAGGCTCATTGCATCCCTCGTACTCCTTCAGAAACTAGGGTTTCTGAACTTTTGAAACTTTCGCTGTCAAGATCTCAGACTTATAGAAACTTTGATGCGTCCATGAGATCCTGCAATCACTCTCTCCCTTAGAATAGATCTTCAATATATGCTCAAGAGAGATGTCTTTACAAGAGACCCTTGCCTCTTATTTATACTCTCCAAGTAGCTTCCTTGGAAGCATCCACTAAGCCACTTTGTCCAGATATCCATTTTATCCACATAACCACTTTGTCCATATGGCTACCTTTATCCAACTTTGTCCACATAGCCACTCTGTTCACATGGCCACTTGTCCATTTAATCCACTTTCCTTATTTTAGGGTTAACCCTCTTATAACCACTTTCCATAATTAGAAAGTTCTCCATTCACTTTATTAGTTAAATAATCCTCTTTGACTTCATCACTTCACTTTATTATTTAAATAATTTCTTCTTTGTAAGCACTTTGACTTCTTTGACCTTTTGGGGCTTCTAGCCACGACATGAGGGTCCTCCAACTTCGTAAGGCCATAAATATCAACCCATGAGGAGTTATGTGACGTTCCACATACCACCGAAAATGGCATGACAAGAACTATCCATCTAGGATAGTTTCACTGACAAATTCATTGATCTTCGTATCATTATTCCACAATTAAGCATGGGTTCTCTAACCATACTTCTAGGATAACTCAACCGCAAAGCATCTTCCCGTGAGGGCTTTCACCATAAGGGGACCACTTTGGAGTTCATCTATTTGTACTTCCTATCAACCATGACAAGACAATAATGAGTCATCTTTACATCAATTCAATTGGAATAACCCATGAAATTACATCACTATGACATTGTCCCTTTGTCATTGATTCTATGCATGACCACATGATCCAACGATCAATATATTAATGCATCCATCCATCTATGCATCATATATCAATGACAACACATCGATCCATATTTATGCATGACTTCATTTATCAATGACTTCACTTGACATCCATTCATTTACAACAATGACAATACATACTTCATCAATATACTATGACAAGATATTGTTCCTTTGACATCAATGACAACATGATCCAACACTATTAACCCTTAGTCTTCTACTAGACACATTTTTATTCTAAAAACAACAGATTACTTTACCAAATGGACTGAAGTTGTATCACTCAAGCATGCACATGATGAATAGGTAATCAAGTTCTTGGAATCTAATATATTCTCTCGTTTTGGTCTTCCAATAGAAATCATTTCTGATAATGAGCCAACTTTTAGATCAACAAAATTTACCTAATTTATTAATAAATTTGGGGTGAAGCATTTTACTTCATCCACTTACTATCTGCAAGGAAATGGGCAAGCTGAGTCCATAAATAAAAATATGATCAAGATTCTTAAGAAGATTATAAATGATAAACCCCGCCAGTGGCACACGTTACTCACCTATGCATTGTGGGCAGAATGGACCACCACTAAAACTAGTATTGGCCATACCCCTTTTTAACGATTATATGGTCAAGAAACTATTATGCCTATGGAACTTGAGTTAACCTCCCTTAGATTAACATTGCAGGCTAAAGAGCTAAACTCTATAGACATCCCTTAAAGAGTAAATGTCTTACTGGCTCTTGAGGATCAAAGGAGCTATGCTCTTGAAAATATCAAGAAGAGACAACATTCTATCAAAAAATATTTTGACAAGAAAGATAATCAACTACTTTTGCAGCCGATGAAAACGTGTTACTTTGGGATTCTGCTCATGCTGACAAAGGTAAGCATACAAAATTTCAGAAGCATTGGTTGGGTCCTTTCATAATTGCCTCTGTTGTTGGTAATAATTCTTATTTGTTGAAAGACATGGATGGGTGATTATTTTCTTATACGACTAATGGTTCACATTTGAAACACTATGTGGAACCTGGTTGATTTATTTTTTAGTGTTTCTTGTATATAATTTTGATTTTTTGCTTGTACTGTTTTGTTCTTTTTGTTTATCTTTTAGATTTAGATTTTACCTTTTCTGTTTTGATTTTTTGTTTTGAGTCAAAACTGGAACAATCAAAGTTGTTGGTATAAACATTAATTTGCAAAATTCTCATTAATCTGTTCTAAACAAATAGCAGAGTTTTATGAATGGCTTTCGGTTCGCAACACTACTTATGTAGTTTTTGTTGTACCTACAAAATGTCTTGTTAAACTTAGTGATTTCAATTCTTTCCCTTTTCTCTTTTCCCATGCTTCCCTCCACGAGTGAGTCATTTCAAGAGAATATCAGAAAAATTTAACAAAGTTATTTGAGAAGAAGAAGACGTCAGTAAACTTGACTTCCATTTTCAAAACAATAACCATAAAATTATGAGTTCTAAGCCTGCTATAAGCAGACTTCCCTGTGGAGTTGCTAGATGTTGACTCAAAATATCATCACCTATTATTAAAATCTCAGAAAGTATTGTGAAGCCTATGATTATAGTTATTATATAGCTAATAGGTGGGGTCCCCAAGGAGAAAATGCAAAAGTGTTGGTTTTTAAGCTTTTCCTAAACATAAGATTATGTTTGAAATGATACACTACTCAACAATGTTACACTATGTTGAATGGTTCAAGGTTTATTTTATGATGCTTGATGACTTCCTTGCGATGGAAAGATGAAAGAATGTTATTTCATTAAGTAGTTTTGATGGTCTCTTTAAGAATTTTCATTCCTATTCAAACCACATACAAGGTTGTTCTTCAATTTCAAAAAATGGTGCACGCCCAATCCATACTAAATACAAACATGTTGTGATCCATGGCAAATCAAATAAGTACTTTGTCAATAAACAAACATATCAGAGCTACACGATTTGATACTTTGTAAAAGTATTACTATAAGTTTTTATTAGCTTGGGCATTGCATTATAATATTTTGAAAAGGAATTATTACTCAAACATGGTTTTTCAACCATAGAATTCATGAGCATATATTATAGTTATGAGGGGTGCATTGAACTAAATTTTTGAAAATTTTGGGGTTCATCACTAAGGCATCCTGTTGAAGTGACACTATATAAAGTGATGTTCATTACAACCAACATATGGTTATACCATAATACATGATTTGAGACTTTGGTAATGGCTAACATATGCAAACAGTCCACGACTCATTGTTGGCGTTTGATGGTTATTGCACATATTATATAAGGTCACCTGAATTGGTTGATATTTCATGTGGTATACAATGCTAGCCTTTTTTTGAGGGTATATGCATTTAATGTGGATGACATGACATGCCTCGGGAGAAACTCACATAACTTGAAGAGTTTTATGATCGTTGAGTTGGCATATTTTGCAATGTTTGTTGGGTGGTGACATGACTAAGTTTCCATTGCATTGAAAGCACTAGGATGTGGGCATTTACTCCACAGTCCCACGCAATATCTCTTCCTTCCTGCCTTGGTTTTGGATCATTTGTTTTGTTGGTTGTTGAGGAAAGAGGCTTTGAGCTCCGTTGGCTAACTTTTCTCTCTTGGTGGTTTCCATAACTGATTCAACTCTGTTTTAAAACATGCCATTATACAAGGTATGAGCGAAAAATCTGTTTTACAACTTCTACTGTGAATTTGTCTTAAATATGGTTATATTTGGCTCTGTTTTAGCATGATTGTGTGCACAAATGTCTCTTTCCCCCCTTCTCTGTCATTTCTTAAAAGGAAAATGAAAAGGAAAAAAGATTTTTATTTAAGAAAGATGATATTATCTATGTTTTCATCTTCTATACTCGCACTTTCCATATCAATTTTTAAAGGAAATAAGGATTTTGGGAAACCCCTGGTTAGCATGCAGCCGAGGTTCAAACTTGAGTTCTCTTTATTATGTTTTCCTGCACATTATAGAAACAATCCTGTTCATTTTTTGTGAGTAAAGTTTATGGGTTCATTATAGACATGCTTTGCGATTTTACGGGTTACTACTGAATCTTTGGAAATGGGTTTCGAATGCGGGTCAAAATTTGTGTTCAATTTTCAAATCTACCCTTGCTTCTGTTCTGTATAATATTGGGTAAAATTATGTTATGGTAATAGTTGATTCAAACCCATTTTATGCATGTAGTGAATAAGCCCAAAGCTTATATTCATTCTTGGTCACATAAGGTGTTGTCGTATGATTCTTTTTCAAATAAAAGCTACTGGGTTAGGTTAACAGTGTTATGTTTAAGTATGAATTGAACTCACATTGGTTGTTTAGCTATGAATTTTATAAATGACTATGGCGTTATCTACAACCAAATTTTTCTTCATGGGTATTCCATTGCATTCCTCATGGATTTAGCGGATTTAACGATGAAAGTTCAAAACCCAATCTTGTATTGAGTTCTATAGATCCAAACTTGAGTTCATTCAGTTACTTTCAACATATGTCCCTTCCACTCAAACTTTTGTTCCTTCTTCCCGTTTCTTCCGACATAAGTCATTTGGTGAAAGTTTGGAGTTCATATGCATGTTGACATATTCTTCATTTCATTTTAAGATTAAGAGAAGTGATAAATGGATTTCACAGTCAAGTTTGTTCATGACAAGCCTGATTATGATAGTTATAAAGATAATGGGTTTCGAATCTATCTCTATGACTGCAAATTCACCAACCCGAACTTGGGTCTCTCAGATTTAAACATTTGAGGTTTTTCCAACTAAATTATTGTGCCTCCTCACATCACTTCCTCAAACCATCGAGGTATTTAGTTGACAAAATTACTATGGTCTCACCAAAAACTGTTCAAGTTTCATATACATTCATTATTTTCTATGGTCTGTTGATTGGCTATCATATTATGATTTGGCAGCGTTGAATACTTTTGGAATGGGCTATGGCCATATTTAAGAATGAAAACACACAATATATTGAATTTTATGTTTATTTTGGGACATTATTCTATGGTTTTATTTGTGATTATGGCTCTCAGTTTGAGCATAAAGTAACATAGACTCAACAATAAATCCATGAAGGTTTACCCAGAGACATTATGATTATTTATGAGTATGTTTGGATGATCATGGATATTAAAAGCTTATGCATAATATAACATGCATATGATTGATTATTAAGAATGATTAACATTTATACTCATATGTTGGTTGGAAAAAAGAAAGCGAAATGATGAAATACATAGGGATGATTATATAGACTCATTGTCCCTTCACTAGTTTCATTTTTCATAAGATATTCTCTCAAATCCCATTCATTTAAATTCATGTTTTTATTTTTGCCATGTCCGTGTAATTAAAATCATAGATTATTTTAGGGGCTAAATTTCACAAATGAGCTAATTTTCCATGTTTTTTCCCAAAAAAAGATTCGCCAATTTCTATTTTTTCCAAAAATGATTTGCCCAAATTCCAGAGAATAAAATTATTTTGCCTCAAAAATCGCCAATATTTTATATAATCTATATAAAATCCTTAGAAATTTGAATATTTTTACAAAACTATCGCCAAACATTTTACATTTTCTATATTAAGGACTAATAATATTAGCCCAAGTTTCTACATTTTAATATAAATTTCCATCCTTAAAATCATCCCTGTTTAAAATGAAATATATACACCAAAAATGACATAGTTTGGGATATATGATCAACATTTTCAAAGGCAAGATTTTTTTACAACATGTACGAACGATGTGATATGGCTTGGAAACACTTTTGGAATGGTTTGTTTTGATTTGGTTAAATTCAGAGGCAATAAAGACGTCTTCAATTGATAACATTGTAAGTTGAATAAAGGAAGTCATATGTTTATTATATAGATCTATTTCCCATCTTCCATTTCACTTTACATTAATCATTTCCCAAAGTCCCTTTCATTAAATTCATTTTTCCATTTCTTTCATATCTGTATAATTAAATAATATGCATAGGAAGTAGATACAACTTAATGTAATTAGCACGATAAAAAGTAGAATTAAATGGTTTGAAAAAATTTGAGAATGTTTTGGGCTGATAAACACTTGCATACATGTTTTGAAATAAAACTTGGACAATCTTCTGTATTGAAGTAGTAATCAACATTTATGGATTTCAGACTTGACCGTTGTTGAATGGATGTTTTAAGAGTTGAAATTTTGTCCCTGTTTTCATTATTTCTTTTCACTTCTCATTTGTTTTGCATGGTTGTGTTATGTCAGAGCCTATTTTATCATGATGACAAATTGTTTTAGATGTTTTATCTCACCGTGTCTTATGCATGTACTAACTTGACTATGATGAACATAGATGATATTTTTCAATAGAGGTAGCAATAGAGAGGGAAATATAGGAATAAGAGGAGGAGAGCCTAAACATTTTGACAACTTTGGGGGCATAAGAAATTAAGGTTCGTTATCCACTTTGATGATGACTCCAAAAAATTCCAACGGCTGATCCAAACTGGGCATTTAAATCTTGGTGGAAAACATGCCTTGCCATAACCCCAAGCACCCCCTAATGTTATCTTGCAGCCTCACCCTGGTATTGTTAATGTTATTGAATCACCTGCACAACCTCATAATGATGGATGGGGTAATATACCTATCAATCCTTCTTCCGGTGTCAATCAATGTCCCATTGACCCCCTCCTCCACCAGTTCAAACTGTTGTTACTAATGCATATTTTCGTTCACCTCTGTTTCATCCAATATTACTAGTTCACATTGTTGTTACAAATAAATCTATGCCTACTCCTCCTCCTCGAAAAGATAAAAAACTACTCCTCATGGTTCTCAAATTGACAAAGGCAAGATACCTATTACTTCTACCAGCATGGCCAACTCCTCTTCCTCTTCTCAGTTGAAGATAAAATTAACAAGTAGTGGCAAGAGAAGTTTAAATTATTTGCATCTAGAGGTACCCAGTTGGAAGAAAAGAAGTCTCAATATGAGGACTTCATGAGGGAAAGAGAAGATTTTTTCAAAAAGAAATTCCCTGGGCTATTTTGATTATGTTTATTATGATTCTATTTTTGGGATAGATGGTAGAACCATGATATTTATTTTTGAAACTTTAAAATATCATGTTTTATTTATGGGAGAAACAAGTGATTTATTCCATGGTGTTTTAAATGCATGCTTATGGGATGTTATATGATGCTGACTTTTATTTGATGATTATATGATGGAGCGTCAAGGAAAAGCTATTATTGATTATTGAAATAAAGGGTGCATAATAGAGGGGGACCCTACCTATTTAGTTAGTATTTATTAATTATCCTCACCATTAAGTTACTTGTCCTATTTATTAATTAAATTTATTTAGCTTAAATAACTAAAAGTAGTTCAACTACTTGAGGAATTACCTTCTAGAGAATAAAAGTGTAATATCCCCAAGGATGAGCCCTATTGTAATCATGTTTATGAATTGTAAATCATGTTTTGTAGGCTGGTGAGCCAAGTATTGATAAGCTGGTGGGCTTATGTGTTTATTAGGTCGGAGAGCCTAAGTGTTAAAGGTCAGGAGCCTATTTTTGTATTTGTAATATGCAGAACATTAATAAAGATTAAACATCATTGTGTGTAGACTGACCACGAAGAAAGAGTGATGGGGGACTAAGCTTCCACAGGGTGGGTAAGGGAAAAAGGGTTTGAAATGTTGGAAAGAGGGGCTAAGCTTAGGGGCTTAAGTCCTTGAGAATAATATTTTATTATTATTCCAAAGTTGTGTGAAATACATGTTTTTATCCTAAGTCCTGGGAGAGGCAATGCATGCAGCTCCAACGTATGCAAAAGGGAACACATACTTGATGGAGGGCATGCAGCTTCATGGGTGACATGTGTCGGCCCAGGCACATGAAATTTAACCCAAGAATTGAGTCGTGATGGGGGTTCGTCCTCCATTCTGCTGTCGACTGTCTAAACCATTTGAGTCTGGGTTCGTTCTGCCAGTTTTTTCCCGATCTTTCGTCTGAAACTGTGAGACCTCTGCTTAATTTTCTTGTCATGCATTCTTGAAAATGAGTACCAGGAAGCCTACCGGGTATTCCTATGAATCCTGTGGCCTCTGTATTCGACCTTTTCAAATATTCATGCATGCACCAGAGACCCGAAATCCGTGAACTGTCTATGTCTTCTGTGGAACTTGACACCTGGGTAATCGCTTGAGTGTGTTGTGTCTTAGCATCTGGCCATTGCCATTTTCGGGCCTATGCCCATTTTATGTTGTGGTCGTCATCCTTGTGTCAACTGAGTGCTGATGTTGTTGCGGTTGCCCTCACCCGGTTGGAATTGAGTCAAAGAGTGTGCTGAAGAAGTGGGTTGTCAGGCCCGTGGTAGAAGAGGCAGGTTGTCAGGTCCGTGAGCAGCTCTCTCCAGGTGAGAGAGTCTGATGGGAAGTGATTTTCTACCAGAGAGAGTCCAACACCAACTACAGAGCTCTGAGAATTCCTGATCCGGCATGTTTTCGAGACCCAGAGAGGGAGGTGAAGCACCGATGGACTGTTCTTGTGAAGGTGTATACTCCCATGTGGAACATGCATGTGGGGAATGAGAGTCTGTGAGTAGTGGGCGTAAGAAGGCTCCTAGAGAGAATCCTTCCGGTTTCTCTGTGCTGTTTTCCTGTAACCTCAACCTAGTCTAGGATTCCCTTGCCCAGGGTGGAGCTTGGTCCCAGCTCAGGGGTGACCCACTGCTGAGCGTGATCAACATCGTGGTCTAAGGCTGGGAAGTTCATGGAAGGTCTGTATGTAGTTGGTGGATTCACTATAGTTTCAAAGATAAGTATCATTATGTGTTTAATTTCAATTAAAATGCATGTCTGTGATGCTTGCAATATTATCATGTATTCCATTGCAATCATGAATTACTGTTAATTCCATTATTTCTGTATGTTAGCAGTAATCCTGTGATTACTCTATATTGTTTAGTTAAATGTGTTAATTTGATATGATGCATGTTATATATATATAAGTATGAGAATGTTTTCGCGTAGTAGCGTTGCCTAACAGCGGGGTTGATGCTCGCGGACGTTACAAAAAGGAAGAATAGAAGGACACATAAGACATGAGGAATTAGAGAGAAACAATTATGATAATGTTTTCTCTTGTTTCATATTGAGATTTCTGAATTTCATTCTTTCATTTTCTGAGTTCCTTAAAGAGCTAAATCCTCTTGTTGACAACAAGATCTTTCTAAAGGTGGAAAAGAAGAAAGGACTGTTAGGATATTTAGACACTTAGGAGTTAGTAAGATCTACTTGGTATATTGTGTCGTTAGGTAAAAGTGTGTTTTCTAGTGTTTCTTTAGTATGCATTAGTATGTATTTGTAGTTAGGAAATCTGACGGTCACGATATATTCCCGACATAGAGTGATCTGACGGTTCATACTCTTTTCGATCTTAATGTCCAATGATCCATGGCTTAACACCCGATTGGTCCATGATCTCTATTTAAAGAGCATGGAGGGTCATTTTTCGATGATCGATTGTGAGAAAATCTCTTGTAAAATCTCTCTGTAATCTTTTTCTTTGCATTAATAAACTGCTCCAAGTGGCCGCGTTGGCTGGGGCCGTGGATGTTTCCCCGTAGGGGTTTTACCACGTGAAAACGTCGGTGTGTTGATATTTGATCTGGTTATGTGAGTGTTTATTGAAGGTGTTCATCCTCTATTGGAATACCTGTGTTGTCGAACATGGTATCAGAGCATGTTTGAAGACCCGCTCCAGTTGTAGATTGAGACCGTGAAGCCGAGTTGCCTCATCTCCATTTTCTGTCATTTTCATGCATTTCTGGGCTGAGAGGACTATTCCATTGCTTCCGAAGTGCTCTTTTCAGTCAGGAACACTTTTTTTTTTCACTCGAAAAGGTTTCCGTTTGCCCAAGATACGACCACTACAGTCAGATCCGGAGGTATAAAGCTTGAATATGCATTTTTTAAATTTTTTTGCAGAGTAGTATTTTGGTTTTATTTTGGTTTTGTTTTATTTATTTCCGAGTTGCTACTCTTTTAGATCTGCGTATGCTCTTTGCCCCGTGCCCTGTGATATCTCGACAAATCAGAAACAGATAGGAAAAGGTGCATCTTCCGGGTAAGCTAACTGAGATCTAACCCTTGTTGTCATCGAGAAGCGAAATCTTTTTCTTGTGTGAAAAGAGTTTTTTTTTAGCAAGCTCTCCAAGGCCGTCTTCCACAACAACAACAACAACACCCCCAATCCTCCTTCTGAATATTACAATATGTTTTTCTAGATCATTTGGTTAAAAGTTGCTTTATTAAGTAAGAGGTCTTGAGTTCAAGTCTCTCTTTTGTTACCTTTTTTGAAAAAGTTCATGCTGAAATTGTAAAGTGTATTTCACTTCAAGTATAAAAGTGAATCACTATAAGTAGCTTTAATATTTTATTTTAGAGTTATTTATTTTGCATGCAACTTTTCTATTATAAAGTAACTTCATTGTAAAATTGATCCCCACTTCTCTTTATAAAAGTGGGTAACTTCATAAAGAAACTTACACAATCACGTGGTCATTTGGTTATCGATTGTGCCTTTTTTAAAAAGGGCATAACTCTAACATCGGAAGTCCATTTTCAATGCCGTTTTTTTTTTAAACCGCATAACTTTTCGAGTTCTTTCCATCTAGATCATCAGTTTCAGTTTTTAAATCCATATTATCTGCATCTTTAATATGGCTTCTACAAGTACTATCTTTCTTACCAGCAACAACTACTTCCAATGGAAATCTTATATGGAAGATTTATTAAGAAGTAAAGGCTTGTACTAGATTACCTTGGGAAAGGAAAAAGCACCCACTGATGCTGATAAGAAAGCCAAGTGGGATAATTGGAACGACGAAGCACGTGGAATAATCATAATTTCCATCTCTCCTGATTTAAGGTACCACCTTCAAGATATTGATGACCCCAAAGAAGCTTGGGACACAATTGAATATGTGTTTGGTAAACTCAATATTATTCAAGCACAACAGTTAGAAAATCAAATACTGACCTTAAGTCCAAATGATTTTTCTTGCCTTGGAGACTATCTATCTAGGTTTAAAACACTCAGAATTTTATGTGAAGAATGTAAGATAAAGATGGAGGAAGAGCGTTCCATCTATCTTATTCTTTCTAAGCTAGGTAGTGCATATTCTGTATTTGTATCTACATTTTATGCCATGAGAGAGGCTCTAGGGGAAGAAACTTATGAAAAACTTACTCTTGAGTCCTTTTGTGCTTCTTTGATTCGAGAAGAAGATAAGCTTGTACAATTTGGGGTGATCAACACTGCAGGTCCCTCCAACAAAGCCTTAGTTGCCCAGTAGAAAGATAAACCCAAGTATCCCAAGAAGCAACATCCTCTCTACAACAACAAACAACATAAGGGTCCCAAACCTGCTCAGACAGCTTCAGCTCCTACTGGTGATAAAGGAGAAAAATATAAAAGTAAGAATTACATTGCAACTTTTGTGATAAAGATGGTCATGATGAGTCCAAATGTTTCAAGAAGATGGCAGCTTTAGAAGCAACGATGAAGAAACACAACATCAGTATTGATTCTACTTCTTCTTCTCACAGACATGCACTTTCTACTTCTGGTTTCTCCTTCAATTCAAATTCTACTACTACTTCTTCTTCTTATGAGTGGCTTATTGATTCAGGAGCATCTTATCATATGGCTAAGGATAAAGCCACATTTTTTTCTCTAAATGAATGTAACACCAAGAAAATATTTGTTGGTGATGATAGATCTCTTAGTGTTGTAGGATCTGGAACAATTCAGGTCGATAATGGTCATTTCAATGATGTATTATGTGTTCCGAGTCTTTCTTGTAACCTTCTATCAGTATATCAAATCACTCATTCAGGTGAAGGTAAAATCGTCAAGTTTTCACCTCACCAAGTTGTAATCAAGGATCTAAAAGATCCTAAGCATGTTCTTGCAACTAGAACTGCTGATGATATTACCAGGTTGTACAAGTTTGAAAACTTTGGATCATAAACTTTTTCATCAGTTTTTTTTGCTCATAGCGATGACTTGAGCAAACTTTGGCATGAGTGGTTTGGTCATCTAAACTATCGCTCATTGCAACAACTATGTAATCAACAAAGGGTGACTGGTCTTCCTCTTGTTTCATGCAGAGATGGTGTTTGTGCTTGTTGTGTTCTCGACAAACATCATCGGGATAGTTTTGACAAACGTGCCTCTTGGCATGCCTCGGGTCCTTTGCAGCTTGTTCATAGTGATTTGTGTGGTCCACTTTCTTCTCCTTCTTTTTCTGGGTGCAAGTATTTCTTAAATTTCATGGATGAATTTTCCATACGTACTTGGGTTTACTTCTTAAAACTCAAGAGTGAAGTTTTTGACAAGTTTTTGGCCTACAAGGCCCTTGTAGAAAAAGAATCTGAACATCAAATTCAAAGGTTAAGAACAGATAATGGATGCAAATATGTGAACAATAATTTTACAAGCCACTACACTACACAAGGAATCCAAATGCAACACACTGTTCCATATACACCACAACAAAATGGTGTTGCTAAGAGAAAGAACTGCACATTAAAAGAAATGGCTAATTGTATGATCCAATCTAAGGGATTAAGTCTAAAGTATTGGGCGGAAGCCATCAACTGTGCAAATTACATAGTAAATCGCACTCCCACAAAGGCTGTTAAAAATATAACACCGGAAAAAGCTTGGACTAAAATTAAACCAGATGTAAGTCACTTCCGTGTATTTGGCAGTATAGCATGGGCTCACATTCCTAATGAGAAAAGGAAAGCATTGCAGCCTAAAAGTGAGAAGTGTGTATTTGTTGGTTATTCTGAAGATGTCAAAGGTTACAGACTTCTTCAATCACATTGTAATGAAATTATTATTTGAAGAGATGTTAAATTTGATGAAAATATCTTGGCCCGTGAACCTAATTCGGCGATTGTGCCTTCTTCGGCTTGCAAGCCATCTTCGGCATTTGTGCCTTCTTATGATCTGGTTTCTTCTTTGGACGATGACAGTGAGGATGAAAATCCACCTCCGCTTGCTCACCCTCCTCCAGATGAGTCCTTTGAGCTTGAACCAGCACCAACTCCACCGCTTCCTAGATGGGTCCATTCAACACGAGAAGCAACTGGTGATCTTGTCGATGATCCTTCAGATCAACGTCGGACACGTTCACAGTTCCAACGAGCCTTTTCTTTTTTGGCTCAAGTTTCAAAAACTCATGATCCAGAGACATTTGCAGAAGCTTCAGGTCATCCAAATTAGGATACAACAATGAATGAAGAGTATCGTTCTTTACTTGCAAATGATACTTGGGATCTTGTACCTCTTCCAAAAGGAAGAAAACTTGTTAGAGGAAAATGGGTCTACAGAGCTAAGTATGCATAAGATGGAAGTGTTGAAAGACACAAGGCTCAGTTAGTTGCCAAAGGATTTTCCCAAGTTGAAGGAATTGACTATAATGAAACATTTGCCCCTGTAGCAAAAATGAATTCCATCCGCCTTGTTCTTGCCCTTGCTGCCTCACATAAATGGGAGGTCCATCAGATGGATGTTAAATCTTCCTTCTTGCACGGAGATTTGCAAGAAGAAATCTACATGGAACAACCTCCTGGCTATGTCTAGAATGACTCTAGCCTTGTTTGTCGCCTCAAGAAATATATTTATGGTCTCAAGCAAGCTCCTCGAGCTTGGTATGCCAAAATGGATAGCTTTCTTATTGCCACTAGATTCTCTAGATGCCATTCTGATCCTAATGTCTATACCAAGAAAGTAGGAAGCCATCTCATAGTGACTAAAAACTTTTAAACCATGTGAAAACCAACCTTAAGAAGAAATTTGAAATGACAGACTTAGGATTTTTGCACTATTTCCTTGGCCTCCAAGTTTTGCAAACCAATGGAGGAATTTTTCTTTCCTAGTCTAAGTATGCTTGTGACCTTCTTCATCGCTTTCACATGGACGATTGTAAACCAACCCCTCCTCCCTTCCATTTTGGAGTCAAGCTTTCTGCCACCTATACTTCTCCTGAAGTTGATGCCACCCTATACCATTAGTTAGTTGGTAACTTCTTATAATTGACTCATACCTGTCCTGATCTTTCCTTTGTTGTTGGTCTTGTTGCCCGATATATGCAAACACCCCATGAAAGCCATTGGAAAGAAGCTAAATGAACACTTCGCTATGTTCGTGGTACAGTTCAGTTCGAGATACATTACAGTTTAGGGGGGACTCCTTTATTGGTTGGTTTCACTGATTCAGATTGGGTCGACGACCCTGATGATCGAAAGTCTACTACATGTTATGTTTTCAGCCTTGGTTTAGGACCTGTTACTTGGGCCTATAAGAAACAACAGGCTATTGCACTTTCTTTAGTAGACGCAGAGTACTGAGAAGCGGTAAATGCAAGTCAGGAAGCCCCGTGGCTTCGACAGATCCTTTTAGAGTTTGGATTCTAGCACCAGCATCCGACCAGCCTTTGGTGTGACAATCAAAGTGCCATCAAGCTCACCAAAGACCCAGTTCAACATCAACGTAGCAAACACATCGAGCTACACATGCACTTCATCAGAAAGCTCATTCATGATCAAGTTATTGAAGTGCTCTTTTTCCCTACAGAAGATCAAGTTGCAGACATTTTCACAAAGTCTCTTACAGAAGCGAAGTTTTCCAAACTTCGATCTATGTTAGGAGTTTAGGAAGTTGTCATTAAGGGGGGATAGTCTCTAATGCCTCCTTCCTTCTCCTATTGTGTCACTATTGTAAATCCTTCAATCCTATCCCAAGTTGTTCTTAAGGGGGGATGTTAAGATATTTAGACACTTAGGAGTTAGTAAGATCTACTTGGTCTATTGTGTCGTTAGGTAAAAGTGTGTTTTCTAGTTTGTTTCTTTAGTATGCATTTGTAGTTAGGAAATTCGACGGTCACGATATGTTCCTGATATAGAGTGATCCGACAGTTCATACTCTCCTCGATATTAACGACCATTGATCCATGGATTAACACCCGATTGGTCCATGATCTCTATTTAAAGAGCATGGAGAGTCATTTGCCGATGATTGATTGTGAGAAACTCTCTTGTAAAATCTCTCTGTAATGTTTTTCTTTGCATTAATAAATTGCTCCAAGTGGCCGCGTTGGCTGGGGTCGTGGATGTTTCCAGTAGGGGTTTTACCACGTGAAAACATCGGTGTGTTGATCTTTGATATGGTTATGTGAGTGGTTGCTGAAGGTATTCATCCTCTGTTAGAATACCTGTGTTGTCGAACAAGGACTAGGAAGCATTGATATTTGACATGCTTCAAAAGGTCATTCATTTCTCTTGGTAGTCTATGTAGTTTTATTAGAATTTATGAATTGATTTTCAGTTTTGATTAAGAATATTTTGCAGAGTCAAGACTTAATGAGCTTGTGGCTTGGTTGATCCAATGCATTTCAATCTTGGTCATTTTCTTTCAGACACTCGTTGTCTTTGTATGATTGTTAAATTTCATCTTAGACTTCTAAGTCTGATCTTGGTCCTCACCCTTGAAGGGGTTTTAAATGAGGCATGTTGGTTATAACTCAGAAAAGTTGCTATTAATAAGAAATCTGGTTTATTCTCAATTGAGACTTGTGTTACTGGTATTTTTCAAATTTCATGTATTCTTTATTTTTTTCATTTTTTATTTAAAATTATTCACATATAAAAAAATTTACAATTTTTTTTTATAGCAAAAACACACAACTTGATAATAACATCAAGTTCAAGGACATATTTCTTGAGGGCTAATTGATAATTTTGCATAGGCTATAAACCCAGGGTAACATTCCCTCCTATCTCACCTTATCCTAGTGAAATTTGAATATGCTTGAGTGAGGTCTTTCCATTCCTCGCATCGACAAGGTACATTAGTCATTGTTTCATACAAAGTGTTGCATTTAATGCATTAGGCATTTAGGTGAGGATCATGGGTTGGAGTCAGATAATGAATCATGATGCTTGGAATTTATGTTTTTCCCCTTGTTTCACCTTAGTTGCCATCCTGTGAGTCTGAGTCAAGTGTTGTCGCTCTTGGGGAAAAGGGGTACTACTGGGAGGCCTTGATAAGGGTAACGTGCCATTCCCTCCCATACATGACATTTTTCATCTAAAGGGCTTGAATTCCCGAGGTTGATACAACTGGTAAAAAGGAATGAAAAGATCATGTTATAAATGCGATATAAATAAAGGGATAGGAATGATATATCAAAATCCAAGCTAGCTTGATATGTACCCCCTCACAATGAGGCCATCACCCCAAGTCCTAATGCACTGGATGCATAATCTAAAGAAAAGGACTTAATTGAATCTCGATGTAATAAATGCATAAACCTGAAAAGGGGCTTGCAAAGCAATTGATCAATATCAAAAGGTAATATAAGGGTGGAAAGAAATAGTGTCGAGAAAAGGGTAACTTAATGCACCAAGTGCTCCCTCTACAAAGGCGCTCATGGAGATAACCTCACATGTGGCCTTGCATGTCAATTACACCATGACCATGAAGTAAACCCCATGTCATACCACTCATTCATACTTACACTTTGATGAGTTTTTGACAAACTACTCCTCTACTTGGGTATTGGCATTGTTATCATAGGATTTGTACTCGTGCAAAGCCCGACATAAGTTCTCCAAATCTGCTTAACTATGGAAAATCCTACCATTGTCACCTTAGTAAGAAATTCCCTCATTTTAGTGATGGAGTAGGTCCACCATAGGGGAGGCTTCCCCGATGACCTCAATGGATCAAAGTAGCAAGTAAAGTTGCCAAGCCTACCGCCCCCTCTCTTGATCACATAAATAAAAGTCTAGGTCAAGGAAATAGAAGGAGTATGAAGTTGTTTGAGTACATGCCTAGAACAAGAACACTTTATATAAAATATATAATTATTTCCAAGTCCAAACATGCAATAAATACTCCTTGAAGACACTAGACAATGAAAATTGCAATGGCTGGTACAAATTTGCAGCAATACACCAATCTTATAACAACAATATAAATTTGTAACAACAACAATAAAACGAGCTTATAATTTCAAGAATTGACCAAGAACATTATCCAATTGCTTAGGAGAAATTCTGAGCAAGTTGGGCCACCTTTCCAAGAGTGTATGTAGCAAATAAAAGTGTATTCAAATGGTTGTAGCAAACTTTTGCAGCAACAACAAGTTTACTATCAAGTTAGTGAGTTCTAGTGTTAGAAAAGTTAGTAGAGAGCTTGAGAGAATTGAAAGAGAGTGTTTTTTGATCAATTTCACCACAAGAGAGTTGTAAAATCAATGCCTTTGAGGGCTATGGAGTCTTTACAACAACAATACAACAATGCTTGAAGATTAATCTAGCAAATACTAAGAGGCAGGGATTAAACTCTAAGGTGCTAGCACATTAGGGACTTAGGGTTTAAACCTCGAGGAGAAGGGTTGCTAGAGTGCAAGAACTTTTGGGCTCTAGCAACCTTTTCTCCCTTCTTAATACTTCAACTAGGTCAAGAAATCAAATGTCTAGGGATAAAATCCTAAAGTGATAGCACTTTAGGGTTTTAGGATGCTAGCCCTAGCAATGATATTTCACCAATTTTGAACAAGAATGACCTTGTGAAAGGAGGAAGCACTTATACTCCTCTCTTAGGGTTTCCCCAAGCAAGATGTCTAGCATGAGAAAGAGAAATTACCATGAAACATTGATAGCATGAAGATAAAATTGCAAAAAATTCACTTACTTCACCAAGATAGTACGAGATGAAACCATAATTGCAGAAATTCCATCCAAAAATCGGGAAAAGCATCCACAAATTGATCCTCCAAGCAAGTTGCATAAGGTAGAAGAGATAGATATTGTTACAAACATAAAAATGGTAATAATAAATATAATAACTGTAATAATAATTAATATCATTTAATTAAATCAAGAGGTACATACCTCTTCATCAAGAGGCACGTACCTCCTCACCTCGTGACCAGTCAATGCTATATAACAACCGTCATGAAGGTAGTGTAATCATCTTCATATTTATCATTCAATCAAATATCAATATTCAAAAATATTCATTTCTCAGTGAATAACAATTTCCATGTTACAGTGGTATCAGAGATTTCGTTCTGTTCTAAGCTTCTACCAATAAATCCCCCCCCCCACCTGTGCATTCCCCCCCATCAATTTCCCCCACCCATCTCCTGTTCCTAACCCATGCCCCTGTTCCTAACCCGTATCCCTCCCCACCAAACCCCTACTAAAACCACGTAACCCTGCTCCTCCACTGCTCTGTAACTATACCCGCTCCCGTAACCATCCCTGTAATTCACGTTCCCCCGCACCCTCACACAACCCTCGACCCCACAACCTACACCTGCCTTCGTTCCACTCGACACCCACTTCCTCGACACTCCCGCAAAGTCGCGACCATCTGCCAGAGCCAAAAACCCCTGCACATACCCTGCAGACCTTGCCCGACACACACCCCGCAAATCCCTCCCGTACATACCCCACACACACCCCACAGACCCTGCCCGACACACACCCTCCCATCCAACCACTCCCTCGTAGACCCTGCCCTGACACACCCTGCAGACCTTGACCCGCCCCATCCCTGCCCCCTACTTCCCGACCTTTGACTACCATTCATGACTTCTTGTAAAGTCGTGGCCCATTCTTCCATCACTTAAATTATATAAATTATAATATATATATATATATCTTATGTTAATTTATTATATATGATATATATATATATAT
>ML820242.1:45647-58155 GCA_009831015.1 Picea engelmannii
GAAGGATGATCGTGGGAAAGAAAGTGTGCAGAAACGAAAGTTACAGCTGGAAGGTAACACAACACGCGCACATGTAAGAAAGCGTGCACAAGGAAAGCAACAGCTGGAGGAAGAACATCAGGCGTGCATGGGAGGAAGACCTAATGTCGGTAGGGTTAGGGTTTTGGTAATACATTGTAAATGGATAAAGAGCCCGATATATATAAATAGATATACGCAGGTATCATATAGAGGTTGGTTCTCTTTTGTATTAGTTCGGTTTTTGTAATATTCTATCATAGTTATGTACGAGTTGATGTGTTATGTAATAATGATATGAACCATTTTTGTAAGCTGTTGAGATAAGAACATAGGAGAGAAGAAAATTCTGAGGATTAGATCGCAGGATATGGAGCCTGGTGCGACCTAGTTCGCCTCATACAGATCTTACCCATATGAGGGGATAGTAAGTGCGCGACGCTGGAGATGTAGAACTACCATAACAAAAGAGCCAAGAGCCAAATATTTGTGGATGTATCCCAGGAGGGGATGAACCACGGTAATATCTGTGTAATGTGATGAATTCACGTATATCTTTGTTGCTTTCAACAGTTAATTGTTATGCTTAATGAATGAGTTAATACATTGTTATGGAATACGATTGTGTTGTTCAGGAAATAAACCATCAAAGATAAATACGCACCCGTGAGTAATAGTACATTGCAATCACAATTCATAGTATATGGATCTAAATAATAAACCCTGTTGAGGGAAAATCTCCCTGCGGATAGGTAGATCTCCTCAAAGAGCTAGACTCTTAACTCTGAGATAGAAAGTGCTTATCATGGTCACTGACTTCCTTTTAGATCTAGGTGGACTAGTGTGTGAGAAGGAAGGAGAAGAGGAGTACCTTTAATCAATGTTTGTCCCTGCACGCTTCGAGTTGAGCTCCAATCTTTTGCTCCTCGATAAGCCCTGTAGACAAACAAAGTATGACCACTTCCTACTCTATCAAGATTAGTCCGAAATTGGTCTATCTACTAAAGAGACAAATTCATGTGAGATTGAACATGAATTAGAAATAAACAGGCCAAGCAGATTATATTAATGAGGACAAAACATTGCTTACAGCCGTAGATGGATTGCAACAGTTTCATCAAGTCCTCCTTGTCTACCCCTTGCTCAAAAGATCCATGATCCGAATGATGATAGCTTCACCGATTGCTCCCTATGAGATCATAGGTCTCTTGCTTCCAAAATATCTCTGTTCTAGCACCACTTATAAGATCATAAGTTTGGTGTGATTCTCCCTTTTCAGTCCTCTTTCACCATTATAAAGCTTGCTTATATAGCCTTGGAGAGGCTCAACAACTTGAGATATCCTTGGGGAAGGTGAGGATTTTCCTCCTTTAGTTGAGGATCTGCCCTAAGATCATGGCTGGACTAGGGATTCGAGCTCAACTTCCTTCTAAGAATGAAAAGATGCTTCCCCCATTCATCTCAACAACTTAACTACTGCCCAGAATAGGTAGCGCTCCCTCAAAAGGACCATCAGAGCATTGTAGCGCTCCCTAGTAGGATTTAGGGGAGAGCACTCTCAAAATCCATAGCGCTCCCTCAAAAGGGCCAGAGGAGCTTTATAACGCTCCCAGACAGTGTAGGGGGGAGCGCCAACGCTCCCAGAAGAGGTATAGGGGAGCACTCTCCTCCAAAAGCTCAGTTTTTGAGGTGCTTTCAGATGTAAAAAGGTTCATGAGTCCAATTAACCTTTCCTCCTCTTCCAAATCAAGTGTTTGAGGTGTTTCAAGTGTCCTCCTCATGTTGTTATAGGCACGACATAGGCATCATGGTAGCATGATTTCTTTAACACTTGCGACACTTGCGACTTTGTGAGCAAAATGCGAAACTTGCGACCTTTGTAATGACGACACTTGTGACACTATCAAAGTGAGTATTTTTGATGTGTAACAGATTTCCCCCCAAAGTATGAAGTTAGAAGACATGAACTGATAACTGAAATGATTTGTAGACTTTCAAGCAAGGGTATAGACGCAGAGAACCTGACAAAAGCTGCACACAAGCATCCAACAAATATTATGACATTTTTCAAACCCAAGGCAGGCATACCTATGCTTGGGTGATCAAGACTTGCAAGATATGGCCGCCATAAAATACACTGCAGATCCATAATTGTATTGATAAAAAGGTATAGCCACTGAAAATACACTCTGGATCTATACTTTGATGACATGAATTGATTGTAGCCACGAAGAATACACAGTGGATCTACGAGATGACAAGACATAGCCACGACCAATACAAAGTGGATCTATGTAACAATATATGTGTCATTGTTCAAGAGAAACTCCTTCGCAACCTGGGAAAAGTACATATCAAAGTGATCACTCAACCCATGGTCTTCTTACCGATCCTGATGTAGTACGAATCTAACCATGTGAATAGATGTCCCGATGTCGAACATGGCAGAAACCACTTGATTACCGGTCAATGATGTAAACCGTTAAAAAGCACGAGGGAGATCACCTTTAATGTCAATGATTCCCAAGGTACTCTAGTACATTCCAACGAATGTGAATGGATGAGCTGGAGTTGAACATCCGTGGAATCATCCGATCAGAGGTCAATGGTGTAAACCTGCTGTCGGACATGAGGAGGCCTGCCATTGAGGCATGCAGGTCCCAAAGTACTAACTAGTTTCTAAGTCTGATTCCTGGATAATGTGTTGAAGTCGACAAGAATAGGCTCGTCGAAGGAGGGCCTTGATGTATCCCCCATCAACGACAAGAAATGGACATAGAGATGTAATTGGCAGATCAAATGAACATGGACTGACACAGGTATTGAGACAAGATATTTGTGATGGCTGACTCTCAAGGCAGATACTTCCCTTGAACACTGAGGCACAACAAAAAAAACATGACATGGACCAAAACTTGATGATGCAGTGGATACTGTGACTTTCGTCGGGTGACCCAAAGGAGTGAAAGAAACTCAAAGGATTGGCTCAGTGCAGAGGTTCAACGGATTATAATGCGTGCAAAAGACAAAGTGCCGTGTTCAAGGGTGACTCTAAGAATTACTTGGTAATGTTCTCAAGAGACTGCTTGGCTTGCTTCTTTCAAATTTTCCCCCATCCAGATAGATGAGTACCTCTTTTTAATTTAACGAGCTTGAGGAGGATAACACATGCTCAATAAAACTCACCTTTGGTAAGTTCCTCTTCCTTTGTTTAACGATTTGGAAGAAGTAAGGGTTCGGTCCCGTATGGGCCTGTCGATGTTTGTTTTAGCGAGTCCAAAGACAGAAAACTCAAAGGTTTTTCATGATTATAGAGTCTGGAAAAACACTTAAAAGAGAACTCTCTTAGTTCCTTTTTCGTACAGTTAGTCTCACGAGGCCGAAAAAGAGATAAACTACCACTCAAAAGACGCCCTTTCGAACCTTTTAACGAGCGTGAAAGGAAGCAAGATCACTTGACAATATTTCCATACTTAGAGAGTCTGAAAAGAGTTTAAAGATGACTCCAGGGGGTTCCTTTTTCGTGTATCCATACAGGTCCGAAAAAGAGATAAAAGTCTACCCGGATGCATTCTCATGTATTTACGAGCATGAGAAAGAACAAAGACTAAGCTCGGTATGCCCCCAGCATGAAAGCTAGCGACTTAACTCCAGAATGATCATCAAAGGCTGGAGACATGCCCTCCAAGCTTCGATTCATTCACCAACTTCGAGGTTGTCACCAGTTTCTCTGATAGATGAGAAAAAGGAGAAGGGTGGATGAAAAGAAGGTTTAAGAGAGATGACTGTTTCATTTTTAACGAGCTTGACACAGGAAAATAACTATGCTCAAAACCTCTGTTTCATTTTTTAATGAGCTTGCCATAGAGAAGAGAAACTATGCTCGTGATTTCTTCCGAATCATGGTGTTGAAAAAGATCTTAAAATCTTTAATCCTTAAGGCCTAGATTTTTATTTTTTGTGTTTTTCGGGTTTTGGATTTCTTAAAATAAGAATTTTGTCATTTCTAAATTCGCGACGCCTTTTTATCATTTATTTTTGAATAAATACGGGAAAATTTTTACAAAAATATAAACTTTCCGACGCTCTTTGAAAAATTATTTAAAATGGGTTGTAATTCAAAATTTGTGATTTTTTTTTTATAATTTAAACGTGAAAGAAATCGGGATTCAGAGTTTTCTGTAAACAAATGTTCGATGCTAATTGAATCACGAAACCGCGATCCTCGATTTCCTGATACGTTTAAGTCCTAATTAAAACATGAATTAATTAATTCTCTTTTTAAGGAAATTTAAGAGTTAAGATAATTATGTCACGATTTCGGAATTCGCGGTTTTGTAAGAACACGTCTCCTGTCATCATATTTCCCGAAATCCCGATTCATAATTCACGATTAAAACTAAAATAATTTTGTTTTGGCTTTAATATTGATTATTTAATTAATTAAGATAAGTTAAGTCATGTTTAAAAGAAACAGGCCATCGCGATTTCGCGATTTCGGGATTCGCGATTCCGTGAGAGCACGTCTCATGTCATCAGGTTTCCCGAAATCCCGATTTCCGGAATTCCGATTAACGAAATCCTGAAAGGGTCAAATATCAGTTAATCAACATACTGAAAACGTTTAAATATTAAATAAGATATCGCGATTTCGCATTTTCGGCGATCGGGTTTTTCCGATGACATACCTTTCGACATCAAGATTGCCGAAACCCCGAAAAGTCATGTTTTCAGATTTAATCTATAATTAACACTAATAAATATTCTTTCTAAAACAGGTTTAAAGGTAATCTTTCGGTAAGTGTTCATTAATGCTTCGTTTTCCGATTAAGCAAGTTTCTTGTTTTATTTGAAACGCCGAGAGCGCCTAAGTACGGATATTAAATGCATATCTTCAAAAATATCTTTCGCATTAAGGGCTTTAAATTCATGACATCTATTTAAATCCTGTCATGCTTTAAAATGTATTCAAAGTAAAACATTTGAACATCTGTATTTTCATTTTAAGCTGAGCTCGTTCATCCATCTTCTGTAACAGGTTTTTAAGTCAAACGCAGAGCCACGGCACCTAAAAAGGCACCGAAGAAAAACGAAGACACACAGGAAGGTGATGTTATCTCTGATACTACTCCACACACCATACNCAAATCATGGGCTCAAATATCTGAATTGTTGGAGGATGAGTTAAAGAATGCAGACCCTGATTCCGAAAATCATGTCCGGGACATTGCTGAGTCTGAACTTCATAAGGTTGCTGCGCGTCCGAGGCTGGTGGCATATACGGAGATGGTCGGCTAGGCTCTGTATAAGGTAGATATCCAACAGGGAGTATTCAGAACGATCAAGGAGCTATCGTCAGCTCATTTCGACCTGAGCACATTCAAGTAATGTATAAACTCTCACCGAATTATAAACACACCTTTAATGCTGAATTTTTAGTTGAATTTCAAAGAAAGGAATGTATTGAGGCAGACCAGACATATCCCGAAATGATTAGAGGATGGGCAAGGTCAGAAGAAAAGTTTAGGGATGATTCTCACAGGATTTATGCTACAACTTCCTTAAACAAATATATGGTTTATGTAGCCATGATGTTATGCAGAATTTTCGGGAGAAAAGACCCCTGTCACTTTCATGCAGACTGGGTACCCTTCCTAGAGGAAGTTTCAGAAGGAAATAGTTTTAATTGGCATAAAATTTTATCGGATAACTTGACACAAGAAATTTTAAATTACAAAGCAACCAAGTCAAAGGGACAACCAATGTATTTTTATATGTCTGCATATATTATGGATGCAATCTGTTTTATGACCCCCTTTCCATTAATGAATTGGAGTTGGTGTAATGATCCCTAGCCAAATTTTGGCTAGGAATCACTAACTACCATTGATTTGTCAATGTACAGATGTTTATTGAGTTATTAAGTGCATACAAGATTCATTCAACACATGAAGATCATCATACATTCAAGATATAGAAGCACAAGCAAAGATCTGACCCTTTTATTATAAGCAATGTAGGATCAATACAATAGATGGCCGATCTGACATAAACCTCAGATGGCCGTACAAACAATAGATATGAGCTGCTACAAAATGATCTCGTTAATACAAAGAAGCCTCTAAAGGTTGGATAAGTAATGAATATCAGTACCAAGCAGATCTGAATGTCAAACCTTCCAACTGGAGAGTACCACGCTCCAAGTGGAGACTGACGCCCTCAACAATTCGGCCCTGATGGAAGAATGCTCCAATTGAGCCCAAACTCGGTCCGGTAATAGATCAGGGCAGTGGGATCCTCCTCCTGAAGTCTCAGACCCAACGTCCAAGGCAAACCTCTCCAACTGCAGAATCTTCTAAGAGAATTGCGCCCTCCTGAATAGCTAAATTGAACCCTCCTCAATGGTATGGCATGCCCTTGCTGGAAACTCCTCAACAGTACGAACCTGCTATCTTCTGAAGCTCTAGAAGGAAATATGCCGAGAATAGAATGGTGTGGAGGAATATTTCATCCCCAAGACCAAGCTATGGAACAAGGTGAGTGGATATTTCACCATTGAGTTGCTCACAAGGGTTTGTACAACAAACCCCAAACTGAATGCTCAAGAGCACTAACAAGAAATATACCAATACCATAATAATAATAGGTGCACCCCAGTCTCTTACTTATACTTTTTCCTTCTGATTCTCTGTTGAGTTAGGTTAACTCCTAGGGTTAACTTCTATTCTTCCGTTGAGTTATCTTTTACTCGTTTTATCCTTTTTCTTTCTCAAGTCAACTTAAAAATATAACTTTAGTCTAGTTGACCTTCCCCCGCAGTGTGAGACTATGACCTAGTGGGAATGTCCAGGCCATTGAGTCTCCTAATCACCTCTCTAAGAGGTGGGGGGCATTACAGTTGGAGCATCTCATGCCCATAACCCATTCATGAAAACCACTCAGCCCTTTGGGAGGAAAAAACTAAAGACGTTTTTTACGATGTTTGTCACTTTGTCATTATTCCTATGCACAAATTATTTTTTGGATGCGAACCCCCTCACATTTCTGATGCAGTCATAGAAAGTCTTAAATCAGTTACCGATTGGTTTATTGAGGAATTTTTTTCCTATATTAGGGTCTATGGATGTTCCATTCTCCCTCACGCACTCCCAAAATTCTTACCAGACAGATTGGTATGCAGAGAAGTAGCTCATCAGATAGCCAAGGGTGGTATCGGGTTGGAATTAAAAGCACTTCAGAAAAAAGCATGGCCATGTTTCCCTGTTCATGTCGGGAAATTTCCTTTATCAAATTTAGGCCATTCTAAGGTAGAGGCCGAGTCATTGGAAGAAGTGAAGCTAGTGAATATTGAGCACATAAAATATGACCCCTACCAAATAATAAGTAGGCATTACATACATTGTAATTTAAAGGCATATGAACATGAAGTCTCTGTTTATGATGATATTTTTAAAGATGTTAAGTCTTATGAAGAAGTGCTGAACAGAGTTCAGGCCTTGCCACCTGACTCACAGGCTGGGTTTGCATCTTTTCAAATCCATAGGCGAAGCTGCCTGCCAAAGATTTTACAGGGTGAAATTTCAACCCCATCGCCAGAACAGGAAGAAACCCCTCCAGGGTTGGAAACTAATACTCAGGGTAAAAAAAATGATAAAGGTAAGTTGAAGGATAGTGATATAACTTCCCAAGATGCGGAAGGTTATCAAGCAAAAGAATCAGGAATGGATAAGGGAAAAGAACCAGAAACAATTCCAGAAATCATGAAGAATGTTCCAGAAAAAATAGGAGGAACAACTTCAACAAAACTTGGACTTTCGGAATCCCTCATGAAGGAGTTTTATATGTCAGTGATCTAGAGCCGATTTCAAGAGATGAAATCCCCCCATTGGATTACGTTTTTAGTAAAAAGCGAAGAGCAGTATTGAAACAGGAAATTCATCCAAGAGGAGAAGGAACGATTAAAAAACATAGAGTTATTATAGATGGAAAGAAACTCAAGGATGGAGAGTTTGCTACAGAATTAGCAGGTACAATGGGTATAATAGCATCAACAAACATGTATTCTGTAGGAAATTTAACAACTCTGCTTGAACAGAAGGACCAAGCAATAATCCAGTTGCAAGACAAACTAAAAGAAAATGAAAGAAATATTAGTTGGGGAATAAAGAAGGGTCTAGAACAAGCTAGACTTAAAGATATGCAAGAAATCCAAAAATTAAATAAAGACTTGGATGAGGCAAAACACTTAATACAGGTCACACAGGAACAGGTTCGAAAGCTGGGAGAAGAAAATAAAAATTTGCAAGACAAGATTATTTCTATTGCTAACCAGGTAGTTGAACTTGAAAATTTCAAGACACAGGCATCAGAGATATATGTAAGAATAGAGGAGGAACAACAGAAAGTATTCTTGAATCTGGAAGTAATCCAGAATTATTTTTAGGAATCAAATAAGTCCTTGGAGAATGTGTTCCAGAAAGAAAGAGAGGCGAAAGCAGCTAGGACAACTTTTCAGAAAGCAGTGGCTTTCTCATCGAAGGAAGAAATTGGAAAGACTCAGAAATTATCTATTTCTGAATAGGTTAAAGGGGATATAATGATTAAAGTATGGGAAACAAAGTTGGACGAATATAAACGAATCACAAGAGAAGTTAATAAAGATTGCCAAGGAATCTTCAATCTCTTTGAAAAAGATTCATTAAACATCGGAACAGATGGTTGTTCTGGATTGTTAGGCGAAGTCAATATTGCCAAGCACCTGTTGAAGTTTAGAGAAGAGCTGGAGGAAAAGAAAGCAGAGATTTCAAACATCAAATTGATCAACATCACAAAGATCAACAAGTGGATGGTGAATTCAAGTTTAAGGTTGAAAACTGTTAAATTCACAGAAAGAATGATAGAAAGTCAGTTGCCCAAATTACAAAGAAGATTTTTCTCATTTGAAGCAAATGAGATACCCGAGGCTCCCAGGATCTTAATAATTTTTTTGGGAAAATGTGTTCAGTGCGTTGAAGCAGAGAAAGGAAGTTCGTCAACGCAAGCTTAAAATCTTTTTAAATGTTTTTATTATTAGAATTTTAAAAGAAATTGTAAACGGTTGACATTATTTTTATGTAACCAAAATTTTAGGAAGTTGGTTAGTCACCAACGAGAAGCTTTAATGAAATGCATAAATATAGTTTCGAAAAGCTGAGATAAGGATTCAAAAATTTTGGAGAGAGCCATTTTTGTAATATCAGTTTTGAAATACATCGGAATATAAATCGCAAATAAGATTCTGGATCCTGCAACATTGTAACTATGTGTCTTCCCCTGTTTATTATACTTTGTTAAATTTTCCCTTTAAATGTTTTTCTAACAAGTAATCAATTTGAAGTTATATACATCATTGATTTATATTTTCAGGTTGGTTTGGATGTTAAATGATTTACAGTTTTTCCTCTGAAATTGCTTTAGCAATTTTAAGACCTGTAAAGCTTTTGTTCCTTAATTATTAACTCTTGTTAGAAATCTCCTTTTTCTTTCATCATTGTCTATTGAAATATAAGATTCTTTCTTGATTAAAGCCTTATATTTCTCTGTATTGTTTATTTGTTATTTATAATTTTCGAAATTGTTACAAAACCAGGAAACGACCTTGAATGTGTTTACATTACTATTTTAGATTTTAAAATTGTTTTCATTGATCTCATCTCTGCAAATCTGAAGTAATGAATTGATTAAAATCCACTTACAAAAAAATAAAGTTTTATCATCCATGACTGTCCCTAGTACCAGACAACCCAACGTTGAACCAGGCCTTCCGGACCAAACCAGCATTGCCTTAAATTTATTCAATACCATTTTGCGAACAACAACTAACCGAGTTGAGTTAGAACGATCATGGTCTGCTATTGAGTGAGACATTAGCATCCAAGAACAACAAGAAGCAAGACATAGATAGTTGAGAAACTGAATCTACTCTGATCTTTCTTTGTTTCCTTATTCCAAAATCATTTCTTTAAATCATCTACGGATGCCTTGATGGTATGTTTTGTAGCCTTAAAACATAAACTCAGGAACAACACATGGATCCCAAGAGGATAATGCTCTGGAAGGGTTCTGTTAGTGAAATTTTTTGTCTTGGGCACAAAAGTACCTAGGTCTACAGGTAGCACGGGAAGCGCTCGAGCGTAGCATGAGAGAATCCCTTTTCTAGTTGCGAGTCAAGTGAGCGGGTGAAGTGTTGGTTGTCCGCCACCGAGATTCACCTGCAAAGCGAATCAACGGTCAACGGGTTTTCGGGGTTGTCAAGTTGCCCAAGATTTAGCACAAAGGGTAGCGCCCATAGTTCAAGGTAAATCTGGGTCGTCCGATCCAATTGGGACAGGTGGTGGCCAGTCGACGTATCGGGGATCGGTGTTTTGAGAGACAAGGAGCCTCCCATTCTTTACAGCTGAAATCGTCGAAACGCCGAAAGCACCTTTGGAGCCAAGCCTATGGTCCTAGCACCAGGTCACATCAATCAAGCTTGTAAACGGGGGGAGCCCCCTTTATAATAGCGAATACTCTCTGGGCCGTTCATCTAAAGGATGCATGGTGCACATCCGTGTCATGTCGGCATTCAAGATTTCGAGGGGTAAGCGCACCTCGTCATTTCACCTCTCGAAACCTCGAATCCTGAAACACCGAAAGCACCCAGGATTAGGCCCATGGTTTTTTCGCCTGGTCACAGAGGAGCAGGCCTAAAGGAGGGGCGCTAATGTTTATCATTTGGCAAGACATGTCCCAAAATAACCGAGAGTGATCTTATCCATTCATCCTCGAGGAACACGCGGTGCGCGATTAAGTTCTTCGCCTTTTCGCCCATCGCGATTTCAAAGCATAAGGAACGACTCTCTCATATCCCCGAAGCGCGAAGCATCGAAGACGTCTCGGACTCGGGTCCACAGTATTGCCGAATCAGTTCAGAACCGTCAGATCAGTGGGGGGATGCGTGGCGACTGTTAGGACCTCTCGACATTTCGCCCATCACGATTTCGAAGAAAGAAGACCCGCTCTTTCCTATCCACGAACCCCGAAACGCCGAAAGCACTCTGGAAAATAGGCATAAGGTCACAGCCCGTGGTCACTCGAGAAAGTAGAAAGTGTTGTACAAAAGGGAGGCCAAAAGCACCGAATTGAGTTTTAGAAAGGGGGCATTGTGTTCTCCAGACCCCAATTCGACGTGATCTAAATCCCGGTACCTGCTGGGAATGAATGAAGAAGAGAGAGGGTGGTTGAAACCTCGCCTCACTCATTAATTGGAAAGTATGGATGTTCCGACTGAAATTCTACCCGAGAAGGTCCTCTGTACTGGTTCTTTTCATGGAAGCTATGTCAAGTCCTTGACTCGCCAGGGAAGTCTGCACACGCTAATTCAACATTTAAAGGCTCAACTACCCCCTGGCGCAAGCCATGTAGAATTAAGGTGGCGTATGACAGGGGAGTGTAGGCCAGATTTGATTGAAGAGACTCCTCGTCCTGAAAGTCCAGTAGGCCTCTGTTGGGCAGATGTTTGGGAGTATATATACTTAGTTTTGATATTTTTCAAAGGATTGATGGTAGAGCGAAGCTCCCGACTGTAATGTTTTAACAGACACTCTAGTTCTCTAGTTATGCACATGTATGTAAGATTTCTTGTTTAATGAAAGACAATTTCCTTACTCCATCTAGTTTTCATCTCATACTGAGGGAGTCATGATTGACCGATTCACATGAATAATTGCAGTTGTGCTATGATAAAGGATTTATTGTGGCACTATTGTATTCTCTGGTTCTCAACGTTTGAACGTAAGAAGATCTTGCGTTTAAACACCTTCTCCTACAGTCTGTTAGAAACCTGATGTTGACAACAGACCTTTGCATCTCTCTGATACAAGTCTTCCCCCTACTCACCCTTACTACAACTCACTGTCTGGAGTATATTTAAGACCTCACTTGCCCATGCATGCCTGGCCTAGTTTCGGAGTTGAAACAATATCGTCCGAGTTTACTTCCATTAGATCACCCTATTCATAAACAAATAGTGACATAAACTGATGGGTGTCGGGCTCTGCTCCTGGTGTAATCCAGGAGTGACTTCTGATGCTAACAGGTTCCATGTCAATGGATAAAGCGTGGTCATGGCCTCCAGGAGATATTCGCTGGATGGAAGATAATCACTCGAGAAGGAATACATATCGAGGGTCACGATAGGAGTAAGTAGATCAGGCTCCAATAATCCTACCGAAGAGATCACCATGTCAACTACCGGATCCAAATCATCGAAAGTTGAGGTCATGGGAGACAATGCCACATAATTGACATGCGACGGAGGCGATACTGTCTGCATATAAGAACCACTTAGGGAGGTAACCCAGTTGGGGCCGATGAATGAAAGTTGATCAATAGTCACAATTCTTCCATTGTGAGGGAAAGATATCACACGGAAAAGGGTGGATACAAGAGCTTTCATAGCATAGACATAATC